>JAPKLY010002345.1:4891-26123 GCA_026898435.1 Prunella vulgaris | reverse complement strand
ATTACCAGAATGTTTGACATGATTTATAATGCATATTGACCAATTTTTGTGAGTTTTTACTTAGTAGAAGTCGAGGAACTGATTTTAGTCCTTTATGTGATTCTAGTCGTCAAAATTCTTATTTTAGAAATACCAAAATAAATGCCAGTCTATTTTTGAAATTTTGACAGTTTAATATCCTTAAAATATTAAGTGTTTTGGTCTTAAAACCTGGAAGAAAATCGTTTAAAAGTTTAGTTTGAAATTAGTCCTACAACTTTATTTTACGAGCTTTTCATGTGTTTTAAAAAGGGATTTTCGTGGCAAGTGTTTAATTTAGGTCTAATATGATTTAATTGAGTATTTATAGGTCTTATGTTGAATGGCAAGACAATAGTATTAAAGAAAATGGATTTGGTATTAGTTAGTGGACTGTTTTTATACACAACCAGTTTTGATGAATACACCCAGGCTGTTTTCGTGAGTTTTATGCCCCAGTGGCTGTACATGATTTGTTTAGGTATTATTGCATGATTTAATTGATGTCTTGGTTGATGTATGAAGTTGGAATGATTTAATTTCCTATGTTAAATATATTAAATTATATTGGATATATTTGAGATGGTATTATTTATGTTTTCCATGGATATGTTGAACGAGTTATTTAAATTGAATGTATGATTTATTTGTTTCAAATTATTACTCTGATTTTAGTTTTAAAAAAGGGTTTTTAAAAGAGAAGGAATTTTATTACAAGCTTAAGGGTTCACGTTTATGTTTTATTAAATTGTTTATTTAAAATCAAGACTTCTGCTGATTTGAAATGCTTAGAATTTTAGGGCGTGACATGAAAGACCAATGAGAATCTGCCACCTATGTATGGACCTGACACAAAAGTCTGACCTGTCAGTACCAAGTTCAGAAGTAACCAACAACCTAGGATGACACAGTTTTCAAAGGTGGCTGTATTAACTCTAAGCAGGCATTTAATGAGCTTTCAACCACTAATGCTTAAGAGTTGATTATCCAAAACCTGAAGAAGATCTTGAAGAACGTTGGACTACAACATTTGACATATTTGACCATTCCAAAATCTGAGAAAGATTTTGAAGAACGTTGGATTACCAAAATAGCTTAATTTGAAACTATCTCTCCAACGGATAGTCTTTCAAATTAAGTCTACAAATACAGCAGTTGAAGAAGATGCTAAGTACGGGAAACTATCAAGCTCATCTGAAAATCTAAATGCTCTCCAAAGTTCATCTCAATTCTCAAGCACTCTAGTTTCCCAAGTGCTTACACTGTTTAGAGCTCAACTCTGTAATTAGGCTTACACTGTAATATCCTTAGAAGCCTATTGAGATAACCCAACCTAGATATTGTTCATCATTGTAAAAGGTTAACTCAACCTTAGTTGGAGAACTCAAGCCCTCAAACTGAAATAGGTTCAAGGCTGTGAGTTAGAAGAAAGTAAGCTGAGTATTGCCTCAGTCTGAAATCTTGAGAGGACTAGGACTCAGTGAAAATCCTAGAGATCAAAAAAAGTTTTTCTTGATCAGTGTACCTTGGCACTCTAAAACAAGGAATTCCTGAGGTTAAAGAATTCTCCTATTAAATCAGGAAGTGGATGTAGGAGAATTTAACTCCGAACCATTATAAAACCTCTGTGTCCTTATTGCTTTATTCTTTTGTGTGTGTTGGTAAAACTTTGAAAAGGTGCTGAATTAATCCGCTGAATAATCCAAACTTTGATCAAATACACAGGCCACCTATAAGGGGACCTTTCAAGTCCACTGATATCTTAACAGGTAATCTGTGTTCTTAACTCTGCTGTAAAAACTATATTTCCAACACCTATTATTGTTTATTTGGGACCAACAAGTGGTATCAGAGCAGGGGTTCTAAGAACCACTGCCTTGACATATCATTAGTGGTCATTTGAACTGATCTAACTAACCCTTTTTCAGAGTATCTTCTAAAAATGTCTACTCAAGTTGAAGGATCAACCAACACAGGGAACACAACAACAAGAGCAGCCAATACCAATGTTGTTGGGAGTTCAGACTCCAACATGGGAACCAATCCTCTCAATCATCTATCACATCACAAGATGCCCCAATTTTCAGTGGAAGGCTATGATTTCTGGAAAATCAGGATGAGGGCTCACCTAGCCTGTGTACATGATGAAATGCTCAGGGTCATTACTAGAGGTCCCTTTATCTTTATGACTGCTAATCCTAGGATCACATAAGCTCAAATTAATGATCATAGAGAAGAGTGGCCTAAGGATAAAGATGACTTCACTGCTGATGAGAGGAAGAGACATAATCTCAACTTTGTAGCAATGAACATATTATACACAACCATTCCTGACTCTGTCATGGTAAGGGTTGTCATTGCACAACTGCAAAAGAGATTTGGGATACTTTGGCCCTCCTGTGTGAAGGCACTGACAAAATCAAGGAGAACAAATTGTCAATTGCTGTTCAAAAGTTTAACAATTCTCAATAGAATCAAATGAGACCATTGACCAACTTGATTGCAGGCTCACTGACATCATGAATGAGATAAACTCCCTTGGAAAGGTTTATACCAAGAGGGAAGTTGCTCTCAAAATTCTCAGGGGACTCTCACCTAGGTGGGATGTTTACTCTGTCATGATGCAGAATACAAAGGACTTGTCCAACATGTCCATGCAACAAGTATTCTCAAACTCAAGGCCTATGAGTTTGACTTGAACAGAAAGAGAGCTACAGAAGAGCCTTCCTCCTCTGAGAAAGGAGTAGCTTTTAAGGCAAGCAATTCTGAGACAGAACTAGCCAAGATAAAGAAGGTCAACAAGCCATGCATATCACAGAGCAAAGCTGAGTTGAAAGAAGAAATGAATCTCCTAGCAAGGAGATTTGAAAAGCTAAATTCAGGATTTGGAAAGTACAAGAGATACTATCAGGACACCAAGGAGAAGAAGTCCAGGTTTACTCCCAGGGATGATAAGGAGCCTGAGAAAGAATTTAAGAGAAATCACAAAGGTGAAGAATCCATCTCCAAGTCATAATCCAGAAGAAAAGACAAGGAGGAAGCTGATGATGATACCAAGAGATGCTACCAATGTAACAAGACAGGGTACTTTCAATATGACTGCCCTCAGTTGAGTACTAAGGAGAGAAAGGAAAGGCAAGCCAAAAGAGACAGGAGACTGGAAAGAATGGCAATGGTGGCAGAAGATGAGCAAGCTGCAAGCTCTTCTGAGGAAATGTTCACTAATAGCATTGATGATGATCTTTTCCTCATGGCTAATGAGGAACCTGAGGTACAATCCCAACTCTATCAATTAATAGAACACTCACCTGAGTCTAGCTCAGAGTCAGCAGGGGACCTCAACCTTCAGTTCTCCTTAGAACAATTGATGGTTGACTTCTCCAGGCTGCAAGAAGCATACCTCACTCTTGAGGAAGAAAATAGGAAACTAGCCACTGAAAATGCCAAGCTAGCTGAGTCTGAGAATGAGGCAGACCTTGCCTCAGGATCCCAAACCATTGCCCTGACAAATGAAGTGGAAACACTCAAGAGTCAGGTCAGTGCAAATGATGAATTGATCAGGGGACTAACTAATGATCAGATCAGGCTAGCTAGTGAAAACAATGAGCTAGTAATCCAAGTCAAAATGTAATGTAAATATGCTGAAAGAATCTGAGGATCATCTGCTGAGAAAGTTAGAGACACTGAATAAACCCTCTCTTGCTATAGAGGAAATTCTGAGTGTGCAAAATAGTTCAGACAGCAGACATGGGATAGGATTCTTCCCATGCACATCCTCAGAAGGTCCTCTCAACACTGCATCTACTAGCAGTGGAGAGAGAGTGTTTGTAAGGTCCTCTGAGAATCCCAGTAGGACCCTTGATAAGGGCAAAAGGCCTGCTGATCCAACTGAGAAAGTGATAGTACCTAGTAGGCCTATTGAAAAGGCTAGAACAGCCTATGCACCTCTTAAGACAGACTACAAGAAAAATCAATTTCAAAGAAGGAATCAACCTTCAATGAACAAGTGGAGTAGTGTTCAGTACACCTATCCTCAACCTAGATCTTCTCTCAGGAGACAATCTAGGCAAAGGACAAACTGGGCTGAACCCACTGTCAGGGGAGTTGACAAAAGGTTTCATTTTAGGGGACCTCCCTCATATATGCCCCATGAGAGGAACTATACCCTTCCTTATCAACAACACTTCAGGCCAGCTGCACCAAAGTCCTCTAGGAAAAGGAGGAATGTCAGGCCACCTGTTCCACAGAGGACTAACACTTATAGACAGTCAATTCCTAGGGCATCTAGGGCGTCCACTGTCTATGTAGATGTTTATGGGAGAAGAATCAGCCAGTCCAAAGTAATTAGGACTGTTAAGAAGATTTGGATCCTAAAAGGTACAGTTAACCAAATAGGACCCAACACAAGATGGGTACCTAAGAATTAATTCTTATGCAGGACACTTTGGATCCTCCAGATGATTAGTACCTAGATAGTGGTTGCTCAAGGCATATGACAAGCAACCAAAGTCTCCTGACAAACTACAAGGAAAAGAAAGACCTACAGGTCACTTTTGGTGACAACTCCAAAGGAATCACAAAAGGTTATGGTACCCTGATGACAGGGTTAGTCCAGGTAACAAATGTATCATATGTCAGTGGACTGAAACATAACCTGCTATCTATAAGCCAATTCTGTGATGAAGGCTATAATGTTGAATTTTCAAGTAACCTGTGTTGTGTAAGAAATTCATCAAACACACAGGTACTACTAACAGGGTCAAGGAAAGGAAATGTTTGTCTTGCACATTGGAGATCATGTCCAGAAGAGACCTGTCTCATTGCCAAAAGCTCAAGTGAGCTGACCTGGCTATGGTACAGAAGACTCAATTGTTGATAGGCGAACTACTCGAGGATAATTACAGGATTAATTAACCAAAGGCTAAGTGGTCGCCGACTTGCTTAGAAGACACGTCACCAGCTTTGACGAAAGTCAACCTGGAGAAGCTCGCTCGGACATCCAGAGATGAAAGAAGCTCGCCTGGACACCCTATGACCAAGTCAAATGGCTGACCAAGAACAAGAGAGTGAGAAGCTCGCAGGAGAGATGGCTCACCTATAGAGGAGCTCGCCTACATCTAAGAAGACCAAGTAGAAATCCATCACCACACTACACTGAAAGGGGACAAGGCATTGAAGCTCGTAGAGAAGCTCGCCTAAACTCGGAGTAGATACACTAATTGTATAGGAAGTAAGAAGCGATGTAATAGGACGAAGCCATGTAAATGAAGCATAGTTGTGAGTAAGGACAAGTGTCAAGGACACTAGTCAGCACCTAAAGCGAAGTAGGCTCACAGGGTGCCACCTCACAACATGCAAACCTATAAATAGTGTCTCTTGCATGTATTTTCTCTCTCCAAGTTCTCATAATCCAAAATACTTTCTCTCTCTAACTCTCACACTTTCTCTCTCTATTTCATAACTCAAGAACACAATCATATCTTGTTATTGTTTGGTGCGATTATTAGTATAAACAGCTATAAATCCCTTTATTAACAAAATCCACCAACAATTTGGCGCTAGAAGGAGTTCTTGAACCTCCGATCATCAGAAACCGAGAGAAGATTGTGAGAATTTGAAGAAAATCTTGAAGGTGTTCTTAGTTAACTCAAGAACACTTGAAGATATACAACACATTTCCAGTTTCCGGTAAATTACCAGATTTTTAAATACAAAACATAACACAAAGGATTTTAAACGCATGTGTGTAGGCAAATAAACTAAATTCTGGACAATTTGCTTGCATGCAAAGCTAGACAAAATCTTTACAAAACTAACCTTTGCTGGAAAAAGACGACCTTGACGAGCTCCATACCAATCTTACCACAACTTTGAACATGTCTAAGGAAAATACATCCGCCACAACAAGGAGGTGGAAGGGGCGAGCTCAACAGAAACAAACTGATGGGAAAACATCACGTCGAGCTCCCCAACATCATGATGCGCCACAAGCTCCTTAGCGAGCTCAAGCCACCTCAGTGGCATAGGACGGGTTAAACCCTGCTCTTCGGGACATCGTCAATTATCCTGACGAGCTTCAGCGTACGATTGCCACGTTGCAAAGGCTACAACAACGACAACAAGGTGAGCTCGCTCAAGCATCTCGACAAGCTCCAGCCAATAATGCTCGGGAACAAACGACCCGACGTACTCAAGCCACACAAACCCAGGGGCAAGCAAGCGACCTCCCACTGAATAGGAGACGAGCTCAACCAGAGCTCGCCAACACAGGGAAGATGCCGGTAAGGCAAAAATGGCTGATAGGCTTGGGGTCACGAGAAGGGTGAACTACTGCTTATACGGAGACATCAGCAACTCACCAACCCAGGAAGGTCCTCCGAGGCAGATTGGGACCTAGACGAGAAGAGGATGAACAAGTGTCGGCCCCTACTTCATCACGAAGAGGAGAGTCGGATCTACGTCCGCATAGGTCCACATATGATCGAATAAGGAGGCCGACCGCTGATAGACTTGGCACGAACGGAGGCCGCCAGTTCCATCCCATCACTGAGGGGCTACCCCAGAGCGAGGGACTGCGGGGATGTGCTTCCATAAGGCGCACGACCATTGAACAGCCTCCACAGGAGGTAGCTCACGATGATGAGCTAGCCACACTAAAAAAGGCGATCGATCAGCTGCAAAAGCAGGTAGCTGCCAAAGCTGGCGGAGTTGATGCTACCTCACTTCTAGCATCACCACTGGCACCAGCCATACTGAAGGCGCCAGTTCAGAAGAAGATACAATTTCTGACAATGTCCATATACTGGGGAGAATCTGATCCCAAAGTCCACATCTCCAAGTATGCAGACTACATGATCTCTGTGGGCGCCACAGATGAAACCCAGTGCCGGAACTTCCCGTTGACCTTAGGGAACCGTGCCCATTGCTGCTTCTCTTCACTTGCCCCGGGGTCCATCCAATCTTTTGGCCAACTCACGATGGAGTTCCTGCCCCACTTTTCGGGATACGGGTTGTACTTGACCTAGAAACACCGGCTCGCTAATATACACCAAGGCGAGAATGAAACTGGCCAGCAGTACCTGGAAATGTTCGATAAGATATTGCTAGAAGGTGAGCCGCTAAGCGAGGACACGAAGATTATTGTCGTGATGGCCGGATTGAAGAAGGGCACCGAGCTCTGGAAGGAGATGCACCTCGCATGCCCAAACACCTACGCCGAGTTCCGACACAAGGCCAGGGTGTATGTGGCTATGCAGGAGGCACTGCTGAAGGAGGTCAGTGGCTCTGACGAGAAAAGGCAGCATAGGAAGAAATCCGGGGGCACTTACAAAGCTCCCCGGAACTTGAAAGCTTGTGGTGACGGAGATGAGCTCAAGGAAAAATCAACCAAGTACTTACCATCTCCGTTGACCATGTGTTCGCAGCGGTCAAGGATAAGGCGATGTTGAACGAACCTCGGAGAATCCGTCAGGACCGTACAAAGTTGAACCTAAACAAATTCTGTGCCTATCACCAGTCCATCGGCCATTTCACAAGCGAGTGTCGCAACCTCCTCAAACAACTTTGGAAATTTTACGAGGATGGGAAGCTGGCCGAGTTCGTGCAGAAGGCACCGGCGAAGAGAACCAGGATCGAGAGGAGAGAGGTCTCCGACGATGAAGAGGAGGATGAGGACCGACGTGGTCCTCAACACAAACGTAGGGCACCTCTCCCACCTCCGCAAGATCAAGAGCCAACTCGGGAACTCCTAGTTCTCGAGGAACAAGTAGGAGCTGTCGGAGGTCTCGAAGATAGGAGACACTCCATTTCTAAAAGGCAATGAAAGGCAGAAGTCTGAGCCATAAACCAGGTCCAGGAAGGAAGTTCTGGATCCAAGCCCGCTACTCAACTGACTGCTGAGCTCACATTTTCTCAGTCAGACTTGAAGGGGATTCTGACCCCCAACAACGACTCGTTGGTGATGGTGATCAGTGCCAACATCATGAACGTTAAAGTCCACCGGCTGCTAGTGGACACAGGCGCCTTCACCAATATTTTGTTCAAATCACCCTTAGATACCTTAGGTGATTTTGATTCGAATATAGAACCTAGTAATGCTAGGATACTGGGGTTCGGAGAAGCTGTAACAGTCCCCGTAGGCTAGATTAGGTTGAGCGTCCAACTTGTATCGGCCGAGGACCCAGAAAGGTGACTGACTAGGCTCGTAGATTTCCTTGTTGTTGACCAGCAGTCTTCCTATAATGGGTTCCTTGCCACTCTTTTATACATGAATTCAAAGCGGCGTGTTCAACCTACTATTATGATTTGAAATTTCCAACTCCAAAAGGTGCTGGAACCATAAAAGGTGATCAGAAAAAGGCTAGAGAGTGTTTACTCTAGATCAAGAGTGGTCAGGTAAACAAGAATGTAGCACCGGTCCATGTACTTGAAGAAGTGCACATTTCGGCAGACGAGCCCAACATCCTGGACATCATCTCAGTTGAAGCTGAGTTGATGGAAGTGGACAACCTGCCAGAGGAAACAGTAGAGGTCACTCAAGTGCAGGAACCGATGGAAGACTCACAGCCGGCACTTATGGAAGAAGTTGTAGGAACACAAGTTGGAGAACCTTAGGGAGGTCAAGAACCAGTGCCGATGGAAGTTGACGAAGCTCCCCAGGTTGAAGAACCATCACAGATTGAAGAACCATCCCAGATTGAAAGACCATCCAATCCAACTCCTCAAGAAGCAGAAAAAGTTGATGAACCTGCCAAAGTTAATGGAAGAAGTGAAGATCTCAAACCTCGAATAGGTCACGAACCCACGACAAAGAAGGACTGGGACGGGTTCATTAAAGATCCAAGATGGAAGAGCCAGAAAAGGAAAGCCACCCCCATGGAGGAGTTGACAGCTATCCAGGTACAAGGCAGACTTGGAACTTTGCATAGGTTCCGAGTTGCCAGAGCCGTACAGGTCAAAGATGGAAGAATTCTTGAAGTCCAACCTGGATGTATTTGCCTGGTCCTATGAAGACATGACGAGAATCCCGTTGGAGCACGCATGCCACCAGCTCAACACAGACACGACGAGGAGACCTGTTCGCCAAAATCGAAAAAAGTACAGACTAGACAAGTACGAGGCATTAACCACGGAGGTGACAAAGTTATTGGACACCAAGTTGATCAAGGAAGCATTGTGCCCGCAGTGGGTTGCAAACCCGATCCGGGTGAAGAAGCCCAACGGAACGTGGAGGCTATGCATCGACTTCACGGACCTAAACAATGCGTGCCTAAAAGAAAACTTCCCACTGCCCCACATTGATCAACTTGTCGATAGCACTGCAGGCCATGAAATGATGAAATTTATGGATGCTTTCGCATGTTATCACCATATAGCAATGCACCCGGATGACCAAGAGCACACGGCGTTCTACACCAACAAGAACATGTACTTTTGGGAGAGGATGTCGTTCGGACTCATCAACGCCGGAGCTACATATCAAAGGTTGGTGAACAAGATGTTCGATCAACACATCGGCCATACCATGGAGGTGTACGTGGATGACATAGTAGTCAAAAGTTTACGGAAGGAGGATTACCTTGACCACCTTAAGCAAACCTTCGACATACTACGCCACTACAATATGAAGTTGAATCCAAAGAAGAGCAGCTTTGGTGTCCATTCGGGGAAATTCCTGGGACACCTGGTGAGCCAGAGAGGGATAGAGGTCAATCCGATGTAGGTTAAATGAATCATAGAAATGGGGGCGCCAGACTCAGTACCGAAGGTTCGAAGACTGACGGGATGTTTGGCAGCTTTGAACCGGTTCATCTCTAGGTCCGGCGACTGAAGTCGTCTGTTCTTTGATGCGATGAAAGCCAATAGACTGAGACACAAGGACGATTTCAAATGAACGAGCGAGTACCAGAGAGCTTTCAAAAGCATCAAAGAGTACCTGGCCAACACACATATATTATCAAAGCCAGCACCTGGTGAACAAATATACCTGTACCTGGCAGCGTTGGAGGTAGCTATTAGCTCAGTACTAGTTCGAGAAGAGGGCAAGACGCACCTACCAGTGTACTAAGTAAGTCAAGCCTTACACGAAGCTGAGTTGCGGTACACCCCAACAAAGAAGCTAGCCTATGCACTGGTGATGAGTGTTAGAAAATTGCGGCCCTACTTCTTCGACCATTCAGTAGAGGTGTTGACAACGTTCCCACTAAGGCAAATACTGCACCGACCAGACACAGCAGGACACTTGTTGAAATGGTCACTAGAAGTTAGCCAATACGGTATAACCTAAGCACACCAAACAGCGATTAAGGGACAAGCGCTCGCCAATTTTATCATCGAGCTAACTTTCCCACAAGATCCGACAAGTGGGCGTATAGCTCCGTGGCACCTCTACATCGACAGATCATCAACTAGCACAGCAGTAGGAGCTGGTGTAGTACTCATAAGCCCGATAAACAAGTCTTCACCTCGGTAATCTGGTTCAACTTCAGAGCCACAAACAACGAAGTGGAGTACGAAGCGCTGATAGCCGGACTTAGGTTATCATTAGTTGTGGGAGCAACCAATCTTCATATTTTCAGAGATTCCCAGCTAATAATATCCCAAGTCCAGGGAGAATACGAATCTAAGGACCAGCAGATGATGATGTACCAAAAGATAGTGGAGCATCTGATCTCGATATTCAAACAAGTTTACATCGAGCGAATCCCAAGGCTAGAGAACACACAAATAGCTGATGCACTAGCCCGACTAGCTACCAGCAATGGTGAAGCAGAATTGACGAAGGTCATTGTCATGAAGCTAAAGGACCCCTCGACGTCTGATTACAAAGTAAATCAAACTTCGAGTGGCGGGCATGAAGATGGCAAAGATTGGCGCACTCCGATCAAAAAATACTTGAAGGACAGGTCTATCCCAGAAGAAGCGTGGGAAGCTAGTCGGCTAGTGAAGCAAGCAGCCAGTGCCCAGTGCCAACTTTACAAACGTGGATTCTCTCTACCCCTACTCAAATGCTTGTCTGAAAAGCAAGGGTTCGAGGTGTTAGAAGAAATCCACCAAGAAATTTGTGGGAGTCACGGTGGGTGGCAAGCTTTGGCATACAAGACAATCAGGCAGTGGTACTACTGGCCCACTCTTCGCAAAGATGCCATTAGCTTCGCCCGGAGATGCCGAAAGTGCCAACTGTTTGCACCTAATATCCACTTTCCAGCTACTCAACTCAAATCGGTCTTCAGCCCATGACCTTTTGCAAAATGGGGTATCGGCTTGATCGGCCCATTCCCACCTGGCAGAGGCGGTGTGAAGTTCGTCGTAGTAGCGGTGGACTATTACACTAAGTGGGCTGAAACCGAGGCACTCGCAACCGTGACGTAGGAAAGGATGATCAGTTTCATATGGAAAATTTTGATATGCCAATTCGGGCTCCCGCAATCGATAGTGACGGATAATGGTAGACAATTCGACGGTCAGAAGTTGAGAGAGTTATGCAATTCGTGGAACATCAAGAAACATTACTCAACTCCGTACCATCCACAGTCGAACGGTCAGGTTGAAGCAGTGAATAAGATCCTGAAGCACGTGTTGAAGATCCGTCTTGAGGATAAGAAAGGAAATTGGGCAGATGAGTTGCCAGAAGTGATGTGGTCCTACAGAACATCATACCGAGCAAGTACAGGGGAAATATCGTTTGCCCTAGCCTTCGGAACAGAAGTAGTTGTACCGGTGGAAGTTTAGAACAAGACTTGGAAGGTGGTAGGATATGAAGAGAAGGAGAAAGACGAAGCTTTAGAAGTGGAGAAGGACTTGCTTGAAGAAACTAGAGCTTCGTCGGAGTTGAAGAATGCCACCTACAAACATAGGGCGGAGAAATACTATAACTCTCAGGTTCGAGATCGAAGTTTCAAGGTAAGGGTGTTGGTACTAAGAAGGAAGCTAGCAACTCTACCTGGTGTGTTCAGACCAAATTGGGAAGGACCATTCCGAGTTATCGCAACTTGGGCAAACGGGACGTACGACCTTGAGGATATGGAAGGGAAAGCCTCGTCATATACGTGGAGCGCAGCACATCTGAAGAAATTTTAACAGTAGAAGGTGTAACAAAATTTTGTAAAAGACTAGTCGAAGGTTCGCATTAGAGGTGTTGATGACAAACCAGTGTAAATTACATTGCTATATTAAGTTGGAAATTTTTTCAAGAAATATTAACTATTCGAGCTCCTAAAGCACTCAAGGGCCAAGGTCCTGAACGTTATAATCTAAAGCTCAAGGCAAAGGTCGAAGTGCCTCGGGTTAGCGAAGGTTTCCTTCTTAAAGGATCACTAAGCGCCCACTACCCTAAGTTAGAAAAATTCACAAAAAGACGATTAAAATGTCTAAGGCAAGGTTCTCGAAACCCAACTGCCAAAGTGCATTGAGAAAAGTACAACTCGCTGCCCAAAGGGGCTTAAGAGGAGCAATTTGCGACCCTAAGTGGTATAAGACGAAGAATACGTACTATGCAAATAAAGTACAAATTCGTAGTCCAAAGCAGCGTAAAACGAATGATTCGCTTCCCTAAGTGGAGTAAGACGAACAAATAAGTACTAAAAATAAGAAAACGAGCTAATTAAAGATATAACACGCATATAATTTAAATAGAACAAGTTGAAACAAAAAGTCATTCTTACAAAAATACTTTGGAAATCCTCCAAGTATAAGTAGTAGTGCCGGCTACAAAGCCAACCAGCTGGCTATCTTTAAAAGTACCAAAAAGCTCCTTCTGGGCGAGCTATACGAGCCCGACGAGCTACACTAACTTAGCTAAAAAAAACAAAAGAAAAATCTATGCTAAGAGAAAAATCTTCAGGTTTCGGGAGCAGTGGGGACGGTTGGAGTTGGAGAGGATGGAGCATCAGTCTGGGCGACCTCACTGGCGACCTCTGGAGTAGCTAGAGCGGCGATTTCGGGGGAGAAATTGGGTATTTCAATAATATTCCCCGTAAGACCACTAGTATCCAGCACACTAGTGTCAAACATGATATTCCCACAGACCTCCTGCTTCTGCTCGGTAGTGGGAGGAGTTCGCTCCTCTCCCTTGGCTTGCTCCACCTCGGCGACATTGATTTCAGGGACCGGCACTGTTTGGATGATCTTGAAGCGCGTCGGGACGAAGTCCAAAGGAACCCCAAGATGAGCGAGGTCCCCTATGTCCAGCTCAGTCCCATCAGAAAACTTGGCCTTGTCAAGGCAATCCTTGAGGTTGCCCACTACTGCCTCCAGATTGTCATCTTTGTGAGCTCGCGCCCAACAGATGGACCTAATCACCTCGGCATAACGTTGTACGAATCATTTATCAGAGGCCTCAGCTTTCAAGGTATCCAAGGTCGCGGAGGAGGTGGCTTCATTTCGAAGCTCGGCGACCTCATTTATCTTGGCCGAAAGCTCCTCCGTTAACTTTGAGCACTCCTCCTCAGTGCTCTTATGCAAACCCCGCTGTAGCTCTAGCTCCTTCTTGGCCAAAACGAGCTCTCCATCCTTGCTCGCGAGCTTTTCCGTGAACTCTTCTTCCTTGGCATGGATTTGAGCATCAGCATTACGTTGGATGGTGGCGAACTTCTTTTGAAGCTCGCCAAGCTGACCAAGGGCACTTTGTTCGGCCTCCAAGGATGCGGATGCCTTGTCCTCGGCAAGCTCAACCGACCTCTTCGCCTTGTCAACAACCTCCGCCATCCTTAAGTAGGCCGCATTCCTCTCTTGGCGACCTTTCTCTTATTGAGTTGCCTGATCGATCACCCTCTGGTTAGCGAGCAAGAGCCCACTCACATAATGCATTGAAAGCCGGGCATTTTCAATCAGAGTCTGCCTCTCTAAGGTCCCCAGTTAAGGGTTGGACCAGTACCTCGGCACCTCACTAACTGTTCGAACGGTGAGGCCCTTGGAAAGGTTGCGCATGGAGGTAAGGGAACGAGAGCTCTCGTAAGAATGGAGAGCTTTGTGCCTATGAGGGAAGGCGATGGAGGCATATCTGCGAGGTCAAAACACTTGAGTTAAAAAAGATGAACATGAAACAAAATAAGGATGAATAAACTTGGCAAGCTACTTATTGTACTCGATTGGGGTCCCATCCCAACACAGTGTCATCAACCACCTGAACCCCGAATGGGGATGGAGAAGCAGACGACCTTGGAACGGGGGCAGGTGGCAATGGGGCAGTGGAATGGGCAGATCCGCCGTGACCCGATCCTGATACAGTTCGCCCAACTGGATCGGACTCCTCATCCTGAAGAGTGAACTTGGTCCTCTTGTGAGGTTGGGCATCCTCATCACCGACCCGAGACCCATCGCCTCACTGGAGACCCCTCTTCTGGTGGTGAGAAGCTCGCTCCGGCGTGGTAGCAGCTCGCCCGCCTCCTCTATTTATCTTGGCGACCTGGGATGCCTTCGTTGGAGATGGAGTTTTTGTCGGGGCCTTGGCGGGCACCTTCTAAGTTTCGGAGCCCCCAACGTCGCCAGTCTTCGCAGCAATCTCCGCCTTCTTACTCGCCTCCAGTGCAAGAGACGAGGGCAAGCCCTTCCTATTTGGGCGAGGTGGCCCCATGGCGTATTGGCGAGCTATGATGTGATAGGCCTTAGGGACCTCAATGGGTGGAAAGGCAACTCCTATACAATGTAAAATATGAGAGTTAGCATATTGGCGAACTACTTCACCAACTCAGCGAGCTCTAGGAAGTTGTTAACCTGGAACCTCAGGATCCTAGGCAGTGAGGAGGTGTGGCAAAGTCAGAACCCCGGCAAGCCTACGACAATGATGCTGGCATAAGTGTGCAACGCTTTGATCATTCTCACTCCTCAGATAGCACACAGCTCGCACAAAGTCGAATCCAATCGACACCTCAGGTTTGCCGCGGCTAGACTTGTGGCATTTCAAACCTGCTAAAAAGGGAAAATTAGATTAGAAAATCTAATTCGACCCACGCACACCGAAATGGGCTACCTACTGCTAGCTTCTCTGTATTCCTCGGGGGAGAAAATACGTCCTCCTCTCCCGGTGTAACTAGTGGAAGCTCGCCAGTCTCCGCCCATGAAGACGAACTGCTCCTTCCAGTCACGGACTTTGTTGGGGAGGCTCTCCAAAAATATCTCTCCCGGGTGAGCTTTCAGATAAAAATACCCCTTACCGTCCTTGGCTTGCCGAGTCACAGTAAATAGCTCGTTGATCTCTGCCGTAGTCAGTCAGTTCTTGTACCCCTCCAACCCAAAGATCGACAATGTAGCCAGAAGGTTACTCCAAGCATTTGGAGTGAGTTGAGTAATGGCGAGGTTGTTGTCTAACAGGAATTGGCCAATGACCGGGTGCAAGGGCAATGTAAGCCCGGCCTCGAGAGTATGTACATTGATAGCAGTCAGTCCGGCCGAAGGTATGTCAGCTCGCTCCTTCTTCCCCGGGGCATACAAAAAGATATCGAGAGGAATTCGATATTTATCGCGAAGCTGGGAAAGTGCATAATCATTGATAACACTCCGGACCTTGTTCGCCTTGTACTCGGACTCATCTTTTGCATCCCGAGTGGTTTGCTTTGGAAGAGGAAAGTTTGTCGCGTGTTCAGCGACATACTCATTCCAGGTGAATTCATGAACCACGTTGTCGGGAACTTGATGTTCGATAAGTTGAGGTTCCGGGAAGCCAATGGAGTGGAGTTATTCCAAAGTAACTTCTTCGAGGTCGCCTTCTTGCTCACTTGCCTTAGCGACCTCCTCACCCTCCTCGGCGACCTCTTCATTCCCACTGGCGACCCTTTCTTCGTGGGGGACCTCCTCATCTACCCCCAAAACGTCGCGAAAGACAGAGTTAGTGGCCTTCTGGTGTAGTCGATGATTCGATTGCATTTCTGGAGAAGTTTGATCGTATCTACAAGCCTAAGATTTGAAGACCTTATTTATATAGGCTTTATTTATTTCATCTATTTTTACTTATTAGTTTCTTGGGCCTTCTGAGACAGGGGCATTATTAATATGGACTTTAATTTGATTCAGAATTTCACTTATTAGTTGCATGGGCCTTCTGAGACAGGGGCCTTAAGAGTATGGGCAGGAATATATGTATTCCTGAATTTCATTGTTGAAGACTAGTTTTTGGATATTTTGAGAGTATAACATTCTGTGAGACCTAGTACACGTAGTGTCAAGGTTTTCTACAGGTTTTATTCGTGTTCTACGTTGCGCTACATCAGTTGGTATCTAGAGACCGAGAGACGATGCCACCCAAGTGCAACCCACCTTTTGATCCTGTTGCTCAGGCCGCAGCCCATGAGGCGGACATGGCGGCGATGCGATGTCAAATGGAGGCCCTAATGGCTGGGATGGAGAATTTACGGTTGATTGTTACTAACTCTTTGCCAGCGGCTGATCACGGCCCCATCCATCATCCTCCTCAGGGCCGTCACTATTTTCGGCGTGGGAGTCCACCGCCTAACCAGATAGCGCCTGACGATGTGATTTCGGATGAGGAAGACACGGCTTCTAATGTGAACCCGTTTGCACCGTTGGCCCGTGCACCCCCTCGTCGTGTGGAGGAAGAAGACCGACGCTGGGAAGCAGAGTTTAAGTTGGAAATCCCTGAATTTGCGAGAACCCTAAACCCGTGCGCTTTCTTAGATTGGATCGCTGTGGTGGAAGATATTCTGGAGTTTAAGGGTGTGCCAGAGGATCGTCGAGTCCCTTTGGTTGCGGCGCGGTTAAGAGGCCGCGCTACATCTTGTTGGCAACAACTGAAACATTCACGCACCCGCCTTCGCAAGCCCAAGATCACACCATGGGCAAAATTTAGGAAGTACCTGGAACGTGAATTTCTGCCCTACAACCACGAAGCCACACCGTTTCAACAATTCCTTGCCTTGAATCAGGGAACTCGATCCGTTGACGCATATACGGATAATTTTTATCGCTTCCAGTTGCACCTCGACATTCGTGACACACCTACACAATTAGTCGCACGCTATGTGGGCGGTTTACAGTGGCCAATCCGTGAGACGCTCTACTTGTTCACCCCCGCGTCTGTATCAGAGGCTCACCAGAGAGCAGTTTTGATCGAACAGCAGCAACAGCAGCAACAGCAGCGTCCATCGTTCAGTCCGCAATCCAGCCGTGCACCCGCTACACAGCCTTTGCCTCCAGGCCCAACACCAAAGGAAAGTCTCATCCCTACGCGCCTACCTGCATCTCGGCCGCCGGACATGGGCTCCTCCTCTTCGGCCATCCGCTGTTTCGCGTGTGCTGAGTTAGGGCACCGCCGTGCTGCCTGTCCCCAGATGCGTCAATGAGCCCTTCTAATAGATGAATGGGAGACCTCCATAACCGACAGTACGCCCATCCTTAATGCAGTTGAGAGTGAGTTGCCGGAAGAACATGTTGATGGGGATGTGGGCCCTTTGCTTGTCATTCGTCGCTCTTGTTTGTCGGCTGTCACCCAGAGGTATGTCTGTTTTTTATATGCAACGTACTCATATCTTTGAATCCACTTGTACAATTGGGGGTAAAGTATGTCGTTATATATTTGATTCGAGATCATGTGAGAATGTCATTTCTGCTGCTGCTGTTGATAAACTTAATTTGCCTACTGAACCACACCCGTCCCCATATACCCTTGCATGGATACAACGTGGTAGTTCAGTTACTGTGGATAAACGTGTCTTGGTTGTTTTTTTGATTGGGTCGAGGTATAAGGATTCTATCTGGTGTGACGTTGTTCCCATGGATGCTTGTCATATGTTGTTAGGTAGACCTTGGCAGTTTGATAGATCTGTGATGCATGATGGTCGTTCCAATACTTATTCTTTTGTGTTTGAGGGCGCGAAGATTGTGCTTCATTCTTCCCCCCTCGTGATATTACCCGTCCTGGTTCTATGCTGTTTTTATCTCGTTCTGATTTTGAGCAGGAGCTCTCTACTGCTCCGTATATGTTATTGTTGGTGGGTTTTACACGGTGTGAGTCTACTTTGACTGTTCCACCTCCGGTGGCTGCCCTATTGCAAGAATTTTTAGATGTATTTCCTGAGACTCTTCCGCCTGGTTTACCTCCTCTTCGGGATATTCAGCACCATATTAACCTGGTGACAAGCGCTTCTTTGCCCAATCGCTCTCATTATCGGATGAGTCCTACGGAGCATGCAGAGTTACATAGACAGGTAGAGGAATTATTGCAGAGAGGTGTTGTGAGAGAGAGTTTGAGCCCTAGTGCAGTGCCGACACTTTTGATTCCGAAGAAAGATTCCACTTGGCATATGTGTGTTGATAGTTGGGTGATAAATAAGATTACGGTTAGATACCATTTTCTGATTCCTCGCCTTGATGACTTACTTGACCAGTTGAGTGGTGCTTGTGTCTTCAGCAAGCTTGATTTACGTAGTGGGTATCACCAAATTCGGATTCGACTAGGGGATGAGTGGAAAATAGCTTTTAAGACCCGTGAAGGTCTATTTGAGTGGTTGGTTATGCCTTTCGGGTAATCTAATGCTCCTAGTACGTTCATGCGGGTGATGAACCAATTATTGTGGGCCCTTATTGGTATGTATGTTGTGGTGTATTTCAACGATATCCTCATTTACAGTGCTACCCCAGAGGATCATCTATCTCATTTGCGGGCTGTCTTGGTGATCTAGCGTGATGAGCAGTTCTTTGCTGCACCCAAGAAGTGTGTTTTTCATGTGGATTCGGTGTTATTTTTGGGTTATGTGATCACGTCGACAGGTATTCGGGTAGATCAATTGAAGATTGCAATTATTCGAGATTGGCCATCTTCTTCTACTGTGACAGAGGCTCGGAGTTTCCATGATCTCGCCTCATTTTATAGGCGTTTCATTGCTCATTTTAGTGCCATTATGGCACCGGTGACGGATTGTATTGGACGTAAGCCTTTTTGTTGGACTCTAGAGGCCGAAGCTGCTTCTTCTACGATTAAGCAGCGTCTTATTTCAGCGCCTATTCTTTTGTTACCAGATTTTGACCAACCTTTCGAGTTATCTTGTGACGCATCGAAGGGTGGTATTGGGGCTGTATTAAGCCAGGGAGCCCGGCCCATTGCTTTCTTTAGCGAGAAGCTATCGGGTTCGACAGGACGTTATAGTACCTATGACGTCGAGTTTTATGCCATTATCAGGGCTGTTCGACATTAACGCCATTATTTGTTTCAGAGAGAGTTTATTTTGTATTATGATCATGAGGCTCTTCGTCATTTGGCGATGTAGGATCACTTGTCTGCGTGTCATGCTTTGTGGACTGTATTTTTCCAGCAGTTCACCTTTGTCTTGAAGCATTGTTCGGGTACTTCTAACAGGGTGGCTGACTCTTTGAGTATGTGTGCTCTTGTTATCTCAAATATACGGGTGTCTGTTCCGGGGGTGGAGTTGTTAGCTGATTTGTATGCTTCGGACCTTTATTTTGGCCCGATATTAGCTCGTGTGGCAACAGGAGAGCCCTTTGGTTATGTTCGGGTTGATGACCTTCTCTTTAAAGATACTTGTTTGTGTGTTCCTGACTGCAGCCTTCGCTTGAAGCTAATATCTAAGTTACACTATGCAGGCCATGTGGGTCATGATCGGTCGATTGAGTTGGTAAAGCATTTGTATTTCTGGCCCACTATACATCGGGATGTGGGGCATTTTGTGGCCCATTGTCGGGTTTGTCAGGTGTCGAAGTGGATGGCTACGAATACCGGGTTGTACCGTCCTCATCCAGTTCCCTATGCTCTATGGGTAGCTATCAGTATGATTTTATGTTGGGATTGCCTCGTACTCAATGGGGTTTTGATTCGATTTTGGTTGTGGTGGACCGCTTCTCGAAGATGGCACATTTCATTCCATGTAAAAAAACTTTTGATGCTTTATACGTGGCTCAGCTTTTCTTTCGTGAAGTGTATCGTCTGCATGGGGTTCCTGCTTCGATTGTGTCCGATCGTGACACTCGTTTCTTGAGTTTCTTTTGGCGCAGTTTGTGGCGGATGGCCAATACGTCACTTGATTTCAGCAGTTCTTATCATCCGCAGACAGATGGCGAGACTGAAGTGGTGAATAGATCTTTGGGCAATCTACTGCGTTGCCTTGTGGGGGTAAAACTTGAGGACTTGGGATGCTCGCGTTTCTCAGGCTGAATTTGCACATAATTACGCTGTCAATCAGAGTACTGGGTTGAGTCCTTTTCTGGTAGTATATGGGGTTGTGCCTCGTGGCCCTTCTGATCTTCTAGATTTGTCACTGCCTACTCGTGCAGATGTTCGTGCAGTGGATTTGATGGAGTCTTTAACTCGCACTCATGCTGCAACCAAGGCCCGACTGGAAGATTCTAATGATCGTTATAAGAAGGATGCGGATCGTGGTCATCGCCAAGTGATTTTTAAGCCCGGTGACTTTGTATGGGCTATTCTGATGAAGGACAGGTTGAAGGCACTCAAGGTGGGACCGGTGGAGGTTTTGAAGCGCATCAATTCCAATGGTTATCGATTAAAGCTTCCGTCACACCTTCACACTTCAGATGTCTTTAATGTTAAGCATTTGATACCATTCGAGGATGACGATGATGGGGTAGTGGATGAGGTTGCAGATTCGAGGGTGAATCTCTTTCTGGAGGGGGAGGATGATGTAGTCGATGATTCAATTGCATTTCTGGAGAAGTTTAATCATATCTACAAGCCTAAGATTTGAAGACCTTATTTTTTTAGGCTTTATTTATTTCCTCTATTTTTACTTATTAGTTGCTTGGGCCTTCCGAGATAGGGGCATTCACTACAGGAAATCACACATTCCGTGACGAAATTTTGTGTGACGATACAAAATTCGTCACAATATGTTACCTACAAGTGACAAATTTAATTTTCGTCACCAAAAAATGAGAATTCATGACGAAATTTCTTTTTGTCGCCACTGGTGTTTTTTTTCGTTACTAATTCGAAATTTTCATGACAAAAACAAGAAATTCGTCAAAATAAACTTTGGTGACGATATTCATAATATTTAGTGACGATATTCAACGTCATGAAAAATAGTATTATTGTGACAACTATACGTTTTGTCATTAATTATTCAAAAGAATTGGTGACGCACTTAATTCGTCACACTATTAATTGGTGACGATTGTCATTGTAATTAGTGACGATCATAGTTGTCATATAATATATAATATTAATGACAATTTTATGTTTTGTCGCTAATTGTTCATAGTAATTAGTGACATATTCTTTCGTCACCAA
>JAPKLY010002344.1:0-26125 GCA_026898435.1 Prunella vulgaris | reverse complement strand
CCCTGACTCGCCTCTTGGTCCTTCGTGCCCAGCAAGGTGGCGAGCAGGGTGGCGAGCAGCTTTCACTTGGCCTCGTAGGCTTGCTAGCTTGGCCTACCCTGACTCGCCTCTTAGTCCTTCGTGCCCAGCAAGGTGGCGAGCAGGGTGGCGATCAGCTTTCACTTGGCCTCGTAGGCTTGCTGGCCTGGCCTACCCTGACTCGCCTCTTTGCCCTTCGTACCCAGCAAGGTGGCGAGCAGAGTGGCGAGCAGCTTTCACTTGGCCTCGTAGGCTTGTTGGCCTGGCCTACCCTGACTCACCTCTTGGTCCTTCGTGCCCATCAAAGTGGCGAGCAAGGTGGCGAGCAGAGTGACGAGCAACTTTGGCTTGGCCTGCCCTGACTCACCTATGATCTCATCATGATAGAGATTCTCTTAAACCTTCAATTAAGCGTCATTGATTATTCCTTAGTTGTCGGCGTGATTCCTTTTGTCAACAATACACGTGACAATGACAACTAATAAACTCGAGTTTATTATGAACTCGGGTTCATACAAATTTTTGTCTTTCGATTTAGTTTTTTACTTATTCTAACGCACTACATACATGGAATGATTTCATCAAAATAAAATTCACTTGCACTTCGAAATTAAGGGCAAAAAATTCACTTGCACTTCAAAAATAGTTCAACGTATTAAATGATAAACATTCTCATTATAGATTGGGCAGAGCTAACGTTTTTACAAGAAATTTCTATTTACCCTTCCTGCAAGAAATCTTTCTTAGCATTAAGCACGTTGGGATTTAGATATAAAAGAGAATATGAATACTTTCTTTGTTTTCATAGCCTCAGAATTTTTAGAAATTAGTCGCTTCAACGTTGTTATTTCAAGCAAGTCGGATAAATTGACGTCTTAGTCTTGTGTGCACCAGGTGCACAGTGTAATTTAAGTATAATTTTTAAAAATTGTACCAATTATTGCTGAAAAATTACACATGTTATTACTAAAAAGTGTACTTTTAAAGATTAACTTTTCGATAATAACATGTATGAATTTTCATTAGTATTTTATGTAACTTTTTAAAAATACACTTGAATTACTCGGTGCACTTGGTACACAAGATACTTACTCTAAATTGACTGGCATTGATGCTACCACATTCTGTTTTTTTACAAATTTTTTTTTCTGGAAAGATAGAATTTACATTATGAGATCGTTTATTGTAATTGATTAAATTTAAAATGATATAAAATCATGAGATATATTTGACTTGTGATGTAGTGTTATAGTTTTTTTGTTAAGGAGACAAACAATTATGTAGTTTGTTTGTTTTAAAAGAAAATAATAGATGTAGTTTATCTCATGGAATCATTGATCGGGCTGTAGGAAAATAATAATCATGAAAATAAATATGGAATACTTCCATTTAATTGCATGTAATTTGATGCAATATGTTGGAGGTCCGATTATTAATAAAGAGATTGTTTATGAAAATTATGTCATATATATTTTCCATAAATATTCTCTTTATTTATGATAGACCTCACAATATCCTGTAATACCTCCGACACATTACATTAAATCACGTGCAAATAAATGAGCACATTTTTTATAAACGAAAGGAGTAATATTTCTCCATCACTAAAATTTTCTTGATTTAAAGAGGGGGTCAATTCCCCCATCAAATCCCCTCTTTATTTGCTTATTTTTATAGAGTTAGTTCCTTCTTTTCTAGTTTATCTTAGGGATGTTTGTTTCAAATTCTTTAATGGTAATGAGAATGGAGTTTCATTTTCCTCCTTTATAGTTACATATGTTGAATGAGAGTTTATGTTCATGGTGGTTGTTACATCATTAATGTTGTGCTCCAATTTTGAAAAAGTTGACAAAAAGAGAATATTGTTGGTTGTGGTATGTGGGACTGATTGAGGAGGATCATTATAAGGTGAAATAGAGGCAATCAAATGGGGTGATGATTACCTTATTTAGGAGAAAAAACAATGCTATATACCTAATTTATTCTCATTACATATAATAATTACTATGTGTATATCACATTCCAATTGAAGAATATTTTTACCAAGCGCCTCCTTAATAATAACAAGTAGTTCTGACTTACCATCTTCGATTAGCAAGCCAGTTATTAGAATTAGGATAAAACCAACTCCTAATGAACCAACTCTTCCTTTACTGCTTGGAAAGAATTGGAAAGCTGTTATTACCGGGTGAATTCACCCTTTTGAAAGAATTTAATCTCCTGATAAATTTGTTTTCAGTAGGATTTTATTTTAGAATATCAGCTTTGGACGTACCATAAAAAAATTAATATATTCAAAATTTAAATTTGTAATATAATATAAAATTATTTAATTTATATTAATTCTGAAACTTCATATCATAAAAATATTAACATGGTGATTGGGGAACTTAGTGTCAATCCATACTCTACTAAAATAATGAATCTGGGCGAATACAAATTCTTTTTCTCCCACCACTAATTATCTTTATTTTTTTTAATTTCTTTTTATAATTCTTTAATTACATCATAAAAGTTAGATAAAATATTTAACGTATAAAAATTAGTACATTATTAATAAAATAAATTAAAACTTAAAAAATTGTGGGAAATGGAATAGGATTTTCCACTTGATGAAGAGTATGATCTTCATTTCCTCAGTGAGGAATAGATTCCTCCAATTCTCGACTCCACAATCGCGAGGAAATTTTATGCTATATTTAGCTTGGGATTTTGGCGCGTGTGGTAAGTTATTAGTTGAAAAATGCATAACTTTTGGAGGTGTGTGTACACGAAGATGGTGATGTTGATACTGACTTAATACAAAAGTCGAGTCACGAGTTTAATCCTCTCTCTCCGTAAAATATTATTGTCCCATATATAGGTGCAATACAAATCGTCAGCAATCGTCCCCAAAATACAATGGCTTTAGAACTTCAGATTGCTGCACTACAAATTAGAAGTTATCGGTGAATCGCAAAAAGATATCCGAAATTCCCGACAAAACTCTAATGCAGAATTTCTAATGCAAGAATGCTTTGAGAGGTGAATGCTGAATTTTAGATGTGAATAATCTGGAAATGAATCATGTGGTCTTATTTATAATAATTGAAGAAATGTAGTGTCTTTTGGTGAAAAACTGCATCTTTCCAAACCTTTGAATCTAAGCCTATGGATAACATATTTTAATCTTCAAGGACTCTGATAGTACACATTGGCTGCACCCTGACCCGCGTCTCTTTTACCCAGGTTCGAATCCAACTGGACAAATACCTATTTGTTAGGTGCTCAACCACACCGCACCAGGGTCCATCACGTCCCTTTGCATCGAGTCATTGTGTGACCAGGCTGACCTGTACCCATTGAATTAAAGGCTGCTTGCGATGATGTGAAGTGCTAAGTGTGTTTCTAAAGAGCCCAATGCGACTATGCACATGAGAGTGTAACATGAAGGTCTTTGAAACTAACATCAATGCACCACACTGTAGACCATATAATATTAATAAATTTTAATGTTCATATGTCTACATGTAAGAAACTCAAAACTCCTCACATTTTTCTATGTAGGACAATGAATTATTTTCCTTTTTTCCTCCCTTATTTTTCTTCTTCTATACGTTAAATTGTCAACTTCATGTATTAATATCTCATTCACCCAAACTGATTTTGAGCAAATCAATACATCAAATTTATCTACTCCGAACGTAGAGTAACAATTCACAACTTACTTCCATTTTCCACCAATGGAACATCATAATAAAATTGATCAAAGTTGGGTCATCCACCCAAATTCCAAACCATGCAATTCCCAACAGTTATAACTTTACAATTATTGAATGTATAATTTATGATAAATAATAAAATATACTTTTATTTTGAAATGTTGATAGGATGATATTTTCCTTTATGTTAAATCAATATTAATTAATGATTGATATTATATTTTTTTGAAAAGTAGTGTGTAAAAGTAAAATATGAAAGAAAATAAATGAGTAATGGAAGTGACCATAGAGTAATGAATAAATGAGGAAAAATCAAATTGTATTGAAAAAAGTAATAAATAATTAAGTGTGACTTGAAAATAAAATATGAAAACTGAATTTTTAAGTCTCCAATTAAATTTGGATAGAAGTCGAAAATTCATAATCTATGAATCCCAAAATAACTACAGACATAGATTTATCATCACCTCTTTGACAGATTTTTTTGGAGAAATGGAAACTTCCCAACTCAAAGCATGGAGAGTGATCCGGGGCAGATTGCCGACAATCCCAAAACTTCAGAAAAGAAACATTATTCCTAATGATGCAGGAATGAAATGTACTTTTTGTGGGGAGAAAGAAGAATCAGTAAGTCACATCTTGTTTGAATGTCATTTTTC
Source organism: Prunella vulgaris (assembly GCA_026898435.1). Taxonomy (NCBI): domain Eukaryota; kingdom Viridiplantae; phylum Streptophyta; class Magnoliopsida; order Lamiales; family Lamiaceae; genus Prunella; species Prunella vulgaris. Next base: position 21,747 of record JAPKLY010002344.1, on the reverse strand, counting down.
ATACTAAATTAATATGGATGAAGTGTTGTAATGGGTGGGGTTGAGGACCACATTATCGTCTAAACCATCCATCAATCTCTTTCACTTTTCCAATTTATTTTATATGAGGAATGACAAATTGATTCTTGGTGGCATTTGAGAATGTTTGGTTTCGCTAATTTGGAAAGTTAGGAATAAAATGATATTTGAGAACAAGAGGGCCTCTGAGGAGGAAATTATATTGGAGCTCAAGAATAGAGTGTGGAGTTGGATTAGAGTTGGGTCAACAAAACTTAATGATATTTGTTTTGGTGAAGGGTCTAGGAGTATACAATGCATAATCTGAGATTTCTGTGTATTCATCTCTAGAAATACATTCTTATGTAATATGCAAAGAAGGGCATTTCTGATGCATCTTCTTGAGAAGAATTAATGAAGTCTTTTTTTGCTGATAAAAAAAAAAGCAACTGTTAACTCATGAGCTGTGTTTTATAAAGCGTATTGGACCGGCCGGTCGGACCGATCCGACCGCTACTCGGACACCCCTCCTGCCTGTTTTTGTACGTTAGATCGGATAATTTTTAAAGCGGTAAAAATCGAGTCGGACCGGTCACTCGGTGGATCGGTTGAACCGGCGCTTCGACAAATTTTTGGTTAATTTTATTTTTCTACACAGGATAATTGATTAACTAAATTAATTATGTATAATATATATCATATATAATTTAATAGTAAAATATCTAATATCTTAGTAAAGTTTATTCATAAAATATATAATTTTATTAAAAAAAATATAAATATTTATAATTAAATATTATGTATTTATGATGTCATACCGGCTCAACCGCTTTAAAAATGGTCAGATCCGATTGAACCAAATCCGACCAAAAATACTAAAATATCCAGGTCAATTTCCGCTTCCGCTTTTAAAATATCAAATAATAATTTCCGCTTCCGCTTTTAAGAAAAAAAAAATTCTCAATTTTCTATCATTTATCTGTAATTAATAATAGTAATCTCCAAATCAATACATACGAATCAAGCATCCTCTTATTTCATCTATGATTTACATATATAGCAACAACATAATATAGTTAAGTAAAGAAAAAATTGTAATAAATGCACAACTTTTGAAATACAAATGATCCAAGTTGAAGAAGATATATAGTATATGGTGTGTGAAAGAGGAGGTATAAAGATTGAATAGCATGTGGGACGTTCGTTAGGGAAGTTGTGGATGGGGCCCAATATTAATTATAAAGTCAGATTGGCCCATTATTTCAGTCATATATATATATATATATATATATATTCCTCATCTTAAAAGATTGTGATATTGTTTTATCATAAAATTAATAAAAAATATATTCTCTCTTTTCTAATATAACTTTCACATTTTTAATACCTCCAACTCTTTTAAAAGAAAAAATCAGACTCACAAAAAACAATAATGTATATATTTTATATTTTATTATTTAACTTTACATTCATATTTAATATTTTTTTAATATATATGTAAGTTAACATATGAAAAAAAGGAATAATAAATAAAATGTATAAAATTAGAAATTGTAAAATAAAAAAATTTAAATAATATTTTTTATTTTAAAATATTCAAAATTTTATAAGATGAATTATAAAAATATAAAATATAATTTTCAATAGTGGATGTAGTATTATAATTAAATATACTTCAATCAATCTTTCCATTGAAGAAGAGAGAGAGAGAGAGAGAGAGAGAGAGAGAGAGAGAGAGAGAGAAGAGCAGATGCATGTGGTGGGCACGTGAAACCAAAGTTGGGCTACTTTGGACAGGAGTCCGTGCCCTTCGCTGTAAAACACATTTCCATTTGCATAATTCCATTATCCATAAACGTACATTTGAGTACATGCATGTTCTTCCTCAACAATATCTTCTCCTTTCCAAATTTAAATTAATTTATTATATCCTTATATAATCACCGACAACTTGTGTAATACAAATTTTTTGAAATATCTTGTCTTGATATTTTTCTCCTCCCATGCACTGATGAAAGATAAATTAAATGAAAGATCTATATATAGTTTGAAAACTAGATGAGTTAGCTCACCTGGCTACCGAACTTCTCAGTTAAGTGAGTGATCCAAGTTTGATTTTCTTTGGAAACAAATTAGGAGAGAGATATAAGAAGGCCGATTTTGGAGTTGATTTAATAAAATTTACTTATTTTTGCATTTTTTCTTTTACAGATTGACTTTTAAATTCTAAAAAAATTCTTGATAGTTGAGAGTTTGATTGTTATTAATTTTGTAAGGGTACTACTCATACCCATTGTTTGTTTTTTTGTATTAAAAAAAATCCTATAAAAGAAAAAGAAATATATATATATATATATGTATGATTTTTTAGATCACTAATGCTATGAGCACCGTTGTACATCATTAGTGTCATCTTAATTTGGATGAATTCATGAATATTTCCACTGAAAATGAGATGCAACATGGATAAAAAAAACTAAAAGATACATTCTCAAAAACTTTTGAAACTTTCTCTCTTGTACATTTTCTCTCCCAAAAAAAATTCTAAAAAATAAATCCGTCGTCTAAGCACGGAGGCATATGGGGTATAGGAGGAAACTGTCCCCCCCAATTTTTGTAAATTTTAAGAATATTTTAGTAATTTCAAATTTACATAATAAAATATATATTATATATTATATCAATGGTGGTTACAAGGTACATGCGTACCACGAATATAAGAATAGGCAATAGAAGCATTTTTTATTTCCTTGGGCCTAAATATTTTAGGCTTAATGGAATGAAATTAAGGCCCACTTGAGTCTTGACCATCAAACCATTTAATTCCTACTTATAAATGAAAACAGACTAAGAGTTCACTAAATAAAAATTCGAAAACTCCTAAATTAAAACTCGGAGTTTCAATGAAATTTAGTTTTAATTTATAACAAGAGATCAATGATAATTTAGGAGTTTCAATGATATAAAAAAATTATTAAAGTTACACATTTTAGTATTAAAACTTTTCAAGTTTTAATTTAGTGTTTTCAAAACTTTGCATATTTATATCTAAAAGTACTATGTTATATAAAACAATAAGTTGTGCCTAATAACATTTCAATGAAATTTTAAAAATATTTATCCTTTTAATTAATAGAATAATTAGAAGTCAAAATTTTGATTGATATTGTGATTGAATTCTAAGTAAAAAAAAGAAAATGATATTTTTTTATGATATTAATGTTTTAACAATTTCAACACCATCTCACCTTTTCTATAAAGTCGAAACAATTAAATTTTCTCCCTAACAAAACTTAATTTATTCAATTTAAATTAATGGAATTAGATGTTTTAATAAATTTATATGATCCTTTATATAAATATGACATTATATCGTCTTTATAAAAATATTAATCGAGCCCCCCTGCCCGAACCTAGCTCCGTCACGGTCGCTGTCTCCCTCTTGTTCCACAGTCGCCCACCGTTCACCACTCACCGTCTACCACCGTAACTACCAGTCTGCGGTTGTAACACCGGTTCTTGCAGTCACCACTGCCGCCACCTCCATTCTGACTCATATAAGCAATTTTTTCTTTTTTATTTAAGGTTTTTCTAATTTTTTAGATCAATGTATCAATCTACTCTAACGGCACCGTGGTTACGATGTCTGTTTGGTAGATTGATCCGTTTGATCATTATTATTATTTTATGTTATTTAGGTTTTGTTCTTTCGAATGTATTTTTGATTCTGTTTTTTCAGTTTGAGCATCTCTATGTCTTCGTGCATCTCTCCCTTCTTTCCTCTTATTTTGATGTTCTATAATTTCCTTTTTGTGGTTGGAAATAAACTGTTGTTCTTTTTAGATTTGGTAGTGAGTCATATGTATTTTGATTATTTCAGTCTATCTTGTTGTTGAATTCGAGTGGGACGCGTGAAGATGGGACAAAAATACCTTAGTGTGGGGTGATTCTGTTTCCGAGTTTGAGCACGAAGATGAGAGGAAAACACCTTAGTGTGGGTGGTTCTTTTTTCCAATTGATCTTTTGAAAAAAAAAAATCACATATCTGCACTTTTGTAACTCTCCACTTTCTCTTGATTAGATTGGAGCAGTTTTTCTTCCTTTTTGAAAGTTTAGCTTAGTTGATTTGTGATGCTGTAATTTTCTATACTCCTTGTATTGACTAGGTTTTCTTCAAAATAAAAAATTAATGAATACTCCCATTTTCAAATAAGTAAAAAAAAAAAAAATTAAGTGCAGTACGCAATGACATATTTATCTTTAATTATGCATATTCACTCTCATCACATTTCGTATTTTTTTCATTCCATAAAACTGTTTGTTAATTTTCATATCCTCATTCATTCTCCTTCCATTTCTCCGTAATTTTTAAAATTATAAGGAGGGTAAAATTGAAAAAAAAAATTGCTTAAGGAAATAATTGTAGTTCTTAGTTTGAAAATTTATCAATGAAAATAAGAATATATATGGTAATTATTGTGGTCAATGAGAACATTGATGTTGACAGAAGAACAAGAAGTTGCTTATAACGATCAAAATGATGGTTAGACTAACAACCTAGTCATGACAGTGATCAGCTTGGTGATTGGCTATGTACAAGTTATTAGCCATCATGTATAAGCTGATGGGAGAACAACCTGATAATGATGGCGGCGACAACCAGCGTGATGATAGTGACCAACATGGTGGTGGTGACTGATAGAATGAGGACTTCGAGATAATATAAATAATGATAAATTTATAAATAGATCCTCAAAATGAGGCCACAGAGTGCTACACTTTGCCACAAAAACAATCTCTGCCCACAACCAAAGTTGCTACAATATTCTTGATCTCAAGATAATCCTGAAATCTGGAAAATAATTACTTAAATAGACTCAATACCTAACCCTAACTTAAGCCCTAAGAAACATAAGGCCATGTGCTATTTATTTAAATGACTAAATAAAAGACTTAACATATTAATAAAAAGACTAATAGTAATAATAATACTTAATATATGACAACTCTATCAATACTCCCGCCGTCCAAACAACCTTGACCTCAAGGTTGACGTGCAGTCCCCAAATCATGTGGATCGCCAAAATTGTGCTCGAGTCCAGAGTAAGGCCCTCCGGGGTCATCTTCCGCTGCCTTGATGAGGATATTCAAATATTTAGCATCACATTTATGTAGGGTTCCATAGGGTTGACTGTACCTGTAACATTTTCCCTTGGCACTATATTCACGAACCTCTTCGGCCGTCAAGTGGCGAGTGATTCTGTTCTGACAGGACCCCGAGACACTAGTAAAGGATGAATAAGTAGTGTGGCTTGCAATCCCAGTTGTGGCCGGTGTAGAACCGACACTAACAGAATCTCCCACTTTTGACTCTGTGGGGCGGCGACCGGATGATTCCTGGAAGGCCGATTTGGAGAAGGTGACTGAATAAACGAATGAGCGAGTGACACGCTGGGCTGCCCGGATGGCAGTGTGAACATCCACCATTCGACATCGTGATAAGGTCACAGACGGACGGTTTAAGGCCCCCTAGGAACATCCCTAGATATTGGGCATGAGGCAACATAGGTAGTTGCGTCGTTTTTTCTTCGAAAAGTGCCAGGTAGTTGTCCAACGTGCCAGTTTGACGCATTGCGTGCATCGTCTCATAAGCGTTTTTGGTGGAACAGTCACCAAAATGGTCCACCAACTTCCGCTGGAACTGCTCCCAGTCTATGGAAGGGGAGCGATGGAGCACACATTGGACCCAAAACATGGCGCCCGCAGCCATAGCAATCATCGCCGGACGGATGCGATCAGATTACTGGGTGCGATGCACCAGAAGATATTATTCTACCTGCGCGATCCACGTAAGCGGGTCTGACCTATCGAATTCTGAAAGCTCGTGACTCTTAACCGCCACAAACCATAGCAAAAGATATTGTTTAGCGCCTACAGTGGTGCGGGGTGGAAGGCCTCCCGTGACAGTGCGATGATGGGGTTCTACAGAGGAAGCATCATCGGACGGTCGACTCGAGAGTGCCGCAGTGAGCGCCTTCAATTGTGCGATGATATCTGCTTGAGTTGCCGCCAATTCCGTCTGCGGGGATAGTAATCGCTAGTTTGATGAAACCTGATAGGCCATGATCGACTGTAATTCCGTCAGTAATCTCTCCACCGATTCGAGTCTCTCCTTCTCAGACGCGCTGCGGGTCATGGCAAAGGAGATGACAGATCAGACCAATTGATAGAACGAGAACTTTGAGATAATATAAATAACGATGAATTTATAAATAAATCCTCAAAACGAGGCCATAGAGTGCTACACTCTGCCACAGAGACAATCTCTGCTCACAATCGAAGTTGCTACAATATTCTTGATCTCAAGATAATCCTGAAATCTGGAAAATAATTACTTAAATAGACTCAATACCTAACCTTAACTTAAGCACTAAGAAACATAAGCCCATGGGCTACTTATTTATATGACTAAATAAAAGACTTAACATATTAATAAAAAGACTAATAGTAATAATAATACTTAATATATGACAACTCTATCAGTGACGAACAACAAGCTGATGGCGACAACGATCAACATGCTGATGGCGACGACCAGCGTGGAGATGTCAGCGACCAACATGCTGGTGGCGATGACTAGCATGATGATGAAGACCAGCAAGATATCGACGATCAATATGAAGATGTCGGCGACCAACATGATGGTGGCGACGACCAGCATGATGATGATACCCAACAAAGTGGTGGCGTCGACCAACTTACACTAGGGAAGGACTAAGCACCATCAACATGTAATTTAACTTTATTAATATAATAATAATGTCTGGACACTTGTCACTTAATGAAAACATGTGTATTAAGATAATGACACCTCATCTACATGCAAACCTATAAATAGCTCTTTTTGTATAATAGAGGGGATTCCAACCTCATTATAATAAAAGAGATATTGCCTATCAAAATTTTTCTCTCTATTTCATCATATGATTCCACACAAATTATATATCAATTTCAACAATTTTATTTGATGATTCCATATGTTAAATTGGTCACATAATCCATATCGCTAGCTTTAATCATCAACAATTGAGAATAAAAGATGTATATAACACTATTTTTCTTCATAAATAAGTCAACCATTACCTCATTTGGTTACTCTTTCATTTAATACTCACCATTCACAATCAATCACCAATATCATATGAACAATTTTTTTTTGTCAATTTTTTTTTCCAAATTTAGAGCATAAAAGTTATAATGCAATCACCATAAGCTAAATATTCATTTAACATATATAAGTACCACGAGAGAAAATAAATTTTCATTCTTATTCATATAAAAGAATTTAAAAGAATCGCTACAAATATTATTTAGTTGTAAACTAGTATGTGATGCCAAAATATTATTTATTATAGAACCAAGAGAATATATATTTACATTATTCTAATATAGTTAAAATATGTTGGAAATTAGAATTAAGTGTAAATATCGTGAATTTAAAATTTAAAATACTGAGTATATGTGGAAAATCCTGATGATAGATAATAAGAATCTTTTATTTACCTTTTTTTTTTTTTTATCCCAATCAACTCCTTCCCTGATGACAAATGGATCTAGGTAATAACCGAACTTTTTTTTCGAATTATGTGGGTAAGCGCATCAATAGTGTGTTGTCTAATGAGGAGATATATGTGTCTTTTTATATATTACTAAAACTAAAATTACTTTAATGTGTATGTACTATTTAAGATATGAGGGCATATAACCTGGCCTAGAAGATTATGTTGTGTTAATAATTGTGGAATAAGGATTGGACTCGGATATTCTCCCCTCATAATTGAGTAGTTCACTCTCCCGTTTACTTCACCACCCTATAAGAAACCCACATTCAAATCATTCAAAAATCGAAATTCGTATCTTTGTCCATTGTAACTTGTCGTGGACGTTCATAGGGGCACGTAAGCGGGTTCAAATCCTCCCTTCTCCGGCGGCGCGCTCGCCCCTCCCTTCTTCGGCGACGCGCGGGTTCGTCCCTTTATCGGCGCGCGGATTCACTGAGGCGCGGGATTTTTGCTTTGAAATGGGGTGGGGTGAATTTGCAAATCAATTAAGTCATAAGGATTATTGGTAATGAAAAGAAAATATATGGTGGTGAAGTGAGGGAGGTTGAACTACTCAATTGGGTGGGTGGGTAGGGGAGAATATCCGGGTCCAAAAGGATTTGACGAGAGGGGCCCAAAAAGCACCTTCTTAAGGCCCAATTATATACCCCTCCATAAATATACATATTATTTTAATGCTCTCATTCTATTTTGGACAAATATTTTTCATTGAAAAATTGACTCAACTTAAAAAATTTATCGACAAAATTTTTTGTAGATTTGTTCAAACAAAATATTGAACATATCTTTGTCAAATGTAAACTCAATTTCGATAAAAATATGTTAAAAATGTACACTTGGGCTCTATCCATAAATAGTAAAGTGGGTCCAATTCAATCTGAATTCTGATGATTGAATTGAATGGATCTGGGCCCATAAGAGTACTGGGATGGGCTTAGATATAAGTGAACTTTTTTTTTGACTTTGACGGGAGACATAAGTGAACTTGGCAACACTTGAGAATTTGTTTCACACTAGTGAATGATGAATGAAAATAATAAATGTTGTCCTTTGCAGTTACGATCTTTTAACATATAAAAAGTATCACGAACATTGTTTCAAAAAATAAAATAAAAAATAAAATAAAAGACTTAGTCTTATATGCACCGGTTGCACCTTGCAACTCTAGTTCATTTTTAAAAAGTTATACAAAATATTACTGAAAAGTCACACATATTATTACTGAAAAATGTATCTCTAATAGTGTAACTTTTCAGTAATAAATGATGCAACTTTTCAAAAATATACTTGAATTGCACGGTGCACCTGATGCACAAGAAATTACTCATATTAAAAATATTTTATTCTCAAAACCACTAAACATGATATCTAGATTGCTAAAATATATTATCAAATTCATTGAACCAAACGTACTAATCACAAAACAATACTATAGAAAATGTGAATTGTGAGGGTTGGGGTGTGTATTTACTATTTAGTTTTCTTTAATATTTTAACAAAATAGTATGAGATAGTTATCCAAGTGTAATTTGTGTAAACATTTTAATAAATATATTTGGGATACGCATAGAAATTAGTAGTTTGTTCAGTTGCCGCACAATTAGAAAAAGAGTAGGTTGTATATAAACTAATTCATAATAAGATAATTATAAAACTATTTTAAATATCAAATATTTAGTTTAGTACCAAAATATTCATTATTAGTATTAAAAATTAGGATCAATGAAATTTATTATAATTATAACATAATATTATTGACTTTAATTTTTATATTTTTATGAGATTTTTTGATACCCCTCATTAAATATTTAATATTTTAAAATGGATTCATAATTAATTTATTATGAGGTATTTTTATACTCCCAATCATAAAAATAATAAGCGTAAACCGGTCAAGATAATAGTTAGTTTTGGAGTAGACCTATGCATTTAAAAAATTAATTTTAACATATATATTCATACACATGCGGACAAAATAACACAAATCTGGTACTGAAACCCAGCTCGAGAAGGCGACAACAGTTGAACAATTAAGACTACATTTAGTTCAATGGATAAAATAAATAACTCAAGATAGATTAGACAAAATTATAATCTATAAATTATTATTTATAAGTTAAATAAGTATATTTGGATTGATTGATTAAGATAATTAGTAGTGTAAAATAATTTCATTTTGAATGTTTGGATTGTAAAATTAATAATAAAAAATATGCAATTGACAACTTTGCCCTCTATATCATAAAAAAAATAAAGTGAATTATTGTTCTTCTTTTCAATATAAGAGGAGTATTTTAGTAAAGATAAAAATAATGTATTATTATCATACCTTTTTCCTAAGATAATATTATCTTTCATTCATAAGATAACTGAATTTTAGTTTTTGGCTTTTTATTGATCTTGTACTTTTGTTCATTAAATCAAATATTAAATTAGATAAGATAATTTAATTTATTTTAGTTTATTCGAAACAAATGAGGCCTAAGAAGACATCCCATTCATTAATGAAATGATAACCTTTCAGGGCTCATTTGGTTCGTAAGATAAAAATATCTATCCGCCAAAAATAATGAAATGATCTATAAGTGCTAGCAGATCCGCTGTTTATGTCTCATTCAGTCATTTAGAAGTATGGCAATGTTGGAAGAAGAACAAATGCAGGAATTGGCACTAACTCAAAAAATTCCTGAGTTGTTCAGATATTAGTCAATTTATTAATATTAAAAAAATAACTGAGTAATATTTGAAGAATTTTTGAATAATATCATATATTATATTCTATAATATCCCATACATTAATAACTTTTACTGCAGGGAACAACTTAGGAATACATTAAAAACAATTTACTAATATTTGAAGAACAACATAGCAATATACGAAGAACAACCGAATAATACCTCATACTATATTCAACAATACACCAAGTATTAATAAGTTATATTGCAAAAATAACTTAGCAATACCTAAAGAATTATTTAGCAATATGCGAAAAACAATTTAGTAATATCTAAAAAACAACTCAAAAATATCCCAAGAACAAGTTGATCTATATCAAATGTAATAAATAATATCACTTAATTATAAATTTCTAATCAAATTTATAGTGCTTTAAAATAATTATTCAAAACGTAAAAGACTATAAATTAACTAAAAAAATGACATTTTTTCTAAGTTTTTATGAAAATAAATATACTATTCATTTTATTTTAATTCACATATCTACTTTTAAACTTTAAAATAGATCTTTAATCGTTGGATCACACACGCACACACCCACACATGTGTATGTGATCCAACGGTCCTCCTCCTGCACAGGAGGGGATCCCCATCCTAAAAACGGTTGCACGAAATTTTCTCAAATCTAAGTAATACCTGAAGAATAATTAATAATACTCGAAGAACAATTTAGTAATTACTGACAATCAAATTATTAATACTCTAATTACCAAAAAATTCACAGTACGACTTGTAATAACATATTTTTTAAAAATTAAAATTAAAATTAAAATATGAATGCAAGTGCACACTAATTATTGTGGTAGTCTTGACATCCAATGGGTCTTAAAAGGAAGATCCAATGGGCCCAGATTATTTGCTTTAGATTGTTGGTAAATACAGTATCCAAAATGAATATACTATTTATTTATTCGAAAAATTAGCATATTTTTTTATTTAAAAACAAAATTATGTCTTCCATTTTGTTTGAAAAAATTGAAACGATTTTGATATTTTTTTCGAATAAGAAATAATGTATTCATCCAAGTAGTGTTTAAAAAAAAAAAAGAAAAAAAGAAAAAAAAAAGCTAATGCAAACAACCGTAACAAATCCAATATAATAATAACTTGGGCCGATATATCACATAGGCCTCACAAGAAATCCAATCAAATATATTTTTTTTTTTATTATTATTATCATTATTATTATTATTATTTCTTTTTAAATGGGTGAATACGAGAATAGAAATATTTTTTGTCTCGTAATTTTTATCTTTTTAATTAATTTCAAGAAAGATAAATATAAAAATCTAGTCCTAATTTTTTGTGAATTACACGCCACTTGTCCACAAGAATTTGAATACTTTTATTTTCTAAACATCCCACAACAACTTGTAGTCCAAAAAACTAAAACATTTTCATAAACTCTACCCAATCACAATATTTACACATTTGCAAAAAACATCACTACTTTTTCACTTTTTGATCTATATTATACTCAATTCAAGAAATGTCTTTATTTTATATATAAAATTTTAATAAATTACCACTCAAAATATTTTCTTTTATTTTATTCTATTTTTTAAAAATATATGTGCCCATCCCCTTGCAAGTTGCAAGTTATTGTGGAAGGGGTGGGTGAGAGTACAATTTACTTCTCAAAAGAGTACAATATACAAATCTAATCTCAGTTCTTTTGGGATAGTACAATTCGACGTTCCAATTTTTAGTACAATGTCTCAGATTTTTCTAAATTTTAATTTCATCTCATAGTTCACCATATTATCAATTTTTTTAATATTTTTTCCCAAAAAATTCAAACAACATCGTATGCTATCATGATTTTTGCTTATATCAATGAAATTTGAGGAAAATTGGCTAAAATGTTGGGTCTTCAGATATGTGACATAATTTTTTTTTAAATGATGCCACACAATTTTCAAGTTAGAAATTCTAGAATTTAAAAAATTGAAATATGGGAATGAAGGAAATTTAAAACACACGACATAAACTCAAAAAAAAAAAAAATCCTCTCAATTAAATATGAGTTTTTTTTTTTTTTTGCTCAATTTGTTCAAGTAAACTCATTGTTGATTAGATTTTTTTTTTTTATGTAATTATGAGTTTTGTGTGTAATTTGAGATAGAACGTGCACATTGATATTTTTAAATATGACGAGTTTATCAGATTATATTTATTAATAATTTTTGGTAAATATATTTCAAATAATTATTTATGTTGAATATTATTAATTGTAAGAATTTTAAAAAGAATTTAAAATTATTTTTGTTAACACGATTAGATTTCAACCTGAGAAAGAACGTCACGATTCCGACGCATCATAGAAACTAACGTCATTTTCACTTTCTAATGAATCATAGGACGCAAATTGTAGAATTCAAAAAAATTAAAACTAGATTTGTATATTACACTTTGTTGGAATGTAAATTTGTACCATATATATTTAATGGGCCGAACTTGATTGTCATTGGGTGTTTAAATATAATGGGCCGAAAAATAGATTCTATGCCCCGCTATATACCCCTCCAATATTATGAGATACACCTACATACATTATCAAATATCTATTTTATTTATTTTATAAAAAAATTAATTAATATATGAAATATCTATTTTTATAAAATAAAATTTAAATTAAACATACATTAATTTTAATACATCCATAAACAAATAATTATTAGATACATATTTTTCTTTATTTGCCGCTGCCGCCTTCCATCAATTCATTATTCGACATTAAAGAAATGGAATATTGCTAGTAACTATAAAATTATTGCAGGGACTTAGAGATTGATCCGTATAATTTAGAGAAATTGTTGTGCGGTTGAGAAACGAGGGAAGAGAAGAAGGTGGAGTTGATGGGTTGAAAGAGATATATTAAAATAAATTTTTAATAAAAAAAATAAAATAAGTGTATCTTATAATATTGGAGGGTATATAGCCGAAACCTAGGCTCCAATGTTTAATGGGCTCACTTCAAACCCCATTGTTTTATGGGCCCATGTTTTTTCGAATTCACAAGAAATTTACTCTTCTTATATTGGAAAGACAAAAATACATTTTATAGGACCGTGTAAGAAAATAAAATATATACAAATTAATATAATTAAAAATTACTCTTCTTATATTGGGAGTACGTGCGTAATAATATCACAGAAATATAAATGGTAGTTTTAATTAAAACTATCAAATAAAATGTATCCATTAATATAATTGACACGTGGTAAATGCATGAATTTTATGCATGAGATCTGATGATTTTTTCATAATATCAAAAGGATAATTATCTAAACTCCACTAATTAGTAATTACAACCCTTTCCTCTAGTAAAATTAGTCTTTTCTTCAATATTTTTTGTAAAATTAGTTGGGGGTATTATGTGATATTCTTGAATTCATTTATAAATAAAATAATTGTTCATGAATAATATATTCAGGAGTTAGGATTAATTTTATTGGATGGAGTGACTAAAAAATAATAATTCTAATAAAACATCTATAAGTGCAATTTTTTCGGAAAAAAGAAAAGGGTACTCCTAATGTATACTTGTTAAATAATCCTACAATTTTTATTTTTTAACTGAACTTCTAAACTCATTCCAATAGGTTCCCTAAATTTGAAAGAGGGCTATGCTAAATCCACCCAATACTTTGAAGTAATGTTTCAATTCCAAAAATACTCACAAATGTATGATTCTTAAGAGGTAATAGTGAACTCGGATTCAGGAGCTTTTTTTTTTTTAAATATCATTATTTACTTTCTCCGTCGCAACATTTTTTTCACTACAAAAAAAGCGGATTTTAGCGACCGCCAAGCGGTCGAAAAAAAAGTCCGGGTATTGACCCGGTTTGATTTTTTAATATTAGCGACCGCCACTATGCGGTCGTTAAATTTAGTTTAGCGACCGTTTTTGGTGGTCGCTATGTGTATTAATTAATTGTCGCTAAATATATATTAACGACCGCATAATGCGGTCGCTATTTATTTTAAATATTTATACCCTTCGAGGCTGGCTGGACTCGAACCACTTGGCCACGGACCCAACATCTTAACCATATCATCACATATTTTATATGGGCATTATTTGGCTCAAAATAAATATTGTAAACTTTGTGCCTGCAAGGAGTCGAACTCGCGACCTCTGGGCATCTCAGAGGTGGCTGTTCCACTCGGGCACTTGCTACTTTCGTTTATTTTTCTGCAACTAATTGTATATAACTCCAAATTAAGTCACGTTTTTTTAAAATCCATCAAATTAATTCCTTTTCGTCTCTAATTTATTAATGTATATATATTTCAATAAAATTTTGTTAATGTTATAAATTTTATAATTTACATTTCTCTTTTTTTTATTTTATTCGTCTTTTTGCAATTAATAGTATATAATTCCAAATTGTGTCTCGTTTTTTTTTAAATTCATCAAATTAATCCTTTGATACTTAATATAAATATATATATATATTTCAACCATAAAAATGTAATGTTATACATTTAATAATTTACAATACCAAAATTTTAATTTGTTCATTTTTATTCAATTAATTGTATATAACACCAAATTAGCCACAAATTTTAATATTCTAAATTACTACAATTTGATATCATAAAAAATAATTTTGATGTAAAACATAAAATTTTAAACATTCAAAATATATTAATAAAAAGTTAAAATACTTAATATTCAATAAAAAAAAAATTATTCAACACATAAATTAACTAGCCGTTAGAATTAAAATCGGGCACCCATCCTTCAAGATCCCCACCATCGGCACCCTCATTCCCACGAGAAGACGCACCACCACGCGTACCGGCATTTGCCTCATCATCTGAGTCCTCCGGAAGTGGAATATTAGTAGCTTGAGAAACTTGAGCCAACCAAGCATGCATCTTCCTTTCTTTTCTCTCTTGCTTGGACAGCTTGTCCTTCAACTCGGCCACTTCATGCCGGAGATTGACATCAGGATGAGAGGACATAGAATATGATGCTGAGCTCCGACGGTGTGTCTGACAGACAACCTTACTGTAAGCTCCCAACTCTAGTATCTTACCCCTATTGACTCCGGCCAAATCAACATAGAGGCGGTCCTCATCAATAGGGGTAGGTGTAGGGTTCTCCGGAGTAGGTGCCGCTTGTGTCTGAGCCTCCTCGAGAGCAGTTTTGAACTTGTTCTGAAATTAAACAAAATAAAATATTAATTTTATTTATTTAATAGAATAATTAAAATCTATTTAGAAGTACATTCTAATTAGATACTTACGTGAAGCTCGGTGGTGCGGGCATATGTGGATTGCCCAGTCTTATTCACTGGGTGAAGAATGGAAAAAGACTCGAAGAGTTTGGGCCTCCGTCCGTACACTTTCTCCTTTAAGAATTAATTATAATAATTTAATTAAATATAATAATTAATTATAAATGAAAATACTTACAAAGGCGAGCCCGTGCTCGTAGGCGGTCCGGGAGCCACCGCGATGTATGGCGACTCCTTCTCCGTTCGGGTTGCTCAACCTCCTCGGATCCGTTTATTGTGTTCCATTGCGTGCTCCTCAGTCGTTTTCCACAAGTCAGTTACTGTAACTTCTCTCAACAACGAATCACCTAAAATAAAATGCGTATTGTTAAACTAAATACATCAAACTCTTAGAATAATTAAGTACTGGTTAAAATATAAATAATGTATAAATACCTATTCGAACTCGTGGCCTTGGACGCTTTACAAGAGGTTTACCCTTTAGAAAATTCTTTTTGTCCCTCCGAAAGGCATGATCATCAAATAGAAACTTCCTGTGGTTGTCGAACCATGATATCTTTTTACTCTTTGGAAGATAAAATGCCTCAGACTCATCCATGCAGTATGGGCACACTAGTCTTCCAGCTGTCGACCACCCAGATAACATAGAATATGCTGGAAAGTCGCTGATAGTCCATAAAACAACAGCCCGTAACGTAAAGTTCTCCTTTCGGTACACGTCGTACGTCTCTACTCCCAAATGCCACAAATATAACAACTCTTTAATCAACGGCTGAAGGTAGACATCCAGTTTATGCTTCGGGTTGTGAAGACCAGGCACCAATACAGTGAGAAATATGTGTTGAGGCTTCATGCACAACCAAGGGGGTAGATTGTACGGAGTCAACAAAACAGGCCACAAAGAATACTTCTTCCCGTGCATACCGAATGGAGCAAATCCTTCTGTGCACAAACCAAGTCTCACATTTTGCTTCTCACTCGCAAAATTTGGGAACTTTCTATCAAGATGTCTCCACGCATTAGAGTCTGCAGGATGACGCATCTCTCCGGAATTCTGATCAGAACATTCCTCAGCATGCCATGTCATGTCTTTTGCAGTGGCACTTGACTGATATAACCTCTCTAGACGAGGAGTGATGGGAAGATAATACATCGACTTGAAAGTTATCTTCTCCCTACGATCAGAGGGTTTGAACCTAGGGTGGCTGCACATCCTGCACTGATTAATGCTCTCGTGGTCGCCCTAAAACAACATGCAACCATTGGTACAATAATCAATCTTCTCAAATGGTAAACCCATATCCTTCAACAGCCTCTTACTTTGATAGAAATTTTCTGGTGCTGTGTTCTCTTTAGGTAGGGCCCGTTTAAACAACTTTGCGAATTGATTGTAGACTTTCTGACTCACTCTGCCTTCAGTTTTGATGGACAACATCTGAGCGTTGAATGACAACTGAGTCTCAGTATCACAACCAGGAAACAATTTTTGATCGACAGATTTGAGCATCTCGAAAAATTTCTTTGAACGGGGATTTGGTTCCTCCTCCATGGCTGTGTGGTGAACACCCAAACCAGACTCATCAATCATCGTATGATACCGTTGGAATTCATCTAGCTCATCCAATGGTGTAGACGGGTCGCAGCTCGAACTACCAATCTCAAATCTCTCACCTCCACAACTACTCAACTGATCATAGAAGGCAATCACTGTTTTCAAATTATAATTCCACCTGTCTTCGCCATGTCCGGTCCAATTATAATAAAATGGAGCAAAACCGAACCTCACAAGATGAGTTTTAACCTCATCTATGCTAAAAAATCTTCTGTTACTGCACTTTCTGCCTGAACAAGGACATCTAATCCAATCACAACTATCCATGCAATTTGGTTTACTACGGGCAAACGTAATAAACTCATCAAGTTTCTGCAAAATTCACAATTCATATTTCCTTGTATCAAACGAGACATTTCATACATCCAACGACGATCAGGGAGTTCCATCTGATACAAATTAAAAATAAATCACATATAAATTATAAAAAAATTCGACAGAGTTTCGACTATAAACAAACATATCCAATTTTTTTAAACAAAAAATCAACTATAATCAATTACAATAATTATTCACATTATCAATTCTAATACATGAATATTATAAATTCTAAAATTTAATTCGTCACATGAAGAACACTTATAAAACATATATAATACACAAAATTATAAATTAAACGGTAAAATTGTAAAAACGTACGGTGAATTAGAAGCAACGAGCACAATATAATAATAGACCTCCACAATTGCCACCAACACGTTGAAACAATGCTCGTTTGAATTTGGGAGATTTTTTGGGGTGGGAGTGGTTTTTTCCCCGAAAAAACTGAAGAAAATAGAAGCTGATTCTGTTCTATAATCGCGTTTTAGCGACCGTTTTGGCGGTCGCAAAATTGCAAAATTAAATGGGAGCCAACTACCCTAAATCGAATACTACTTTAGCGACCGCCTCGAATACTACTTTAGCGACCGCTTAGGCGGTCGCTAAATTAATGTTTATATTTGCGACCGCCAAAAAATAGTCGCTAAATTAATGTTTATATTTGCGACAGCAAAAAAGGGGTCGCTAATATTCAAAAAACAAACCGGTTCTACTTTTCCGGGTTGCCATGTACGGGTTTAAATTTTACCGACCGGATTTCTTCTAGCGACCGTTACTTGACGGTCGCAAATTAGCAAAATGTTAAATTGATTTAGCGACCGCCAGCGGTCGCTATTTTTCCAAACTTTACCAAAACACCACGGCGGTCTCAAAAGCGGTCGCTATTTGATATTTTAGCGACCACTTTATTGGCGGTCGCTAAAAGCCGCATTTTTTTTAATGTTTCATAGGTTGGTTTCACGCATATTAAGAAAAAGTGAAGTACGTAAATGTGAAGTTTAAAAATAAAATATAAAATGTGTACTTTATTGACTTTTGTGAGTGTGAGTTGTTTCCTTTTTTGGGGTGTGAAAAAAGAGTTGAGGCGCTCATATAAGAAAAGTGTGAAAATTATCTTGTAACAGTGGGAGTAATATATTAACTATTAAGTGACATTTCTCTCATTTTTTAATAATTTATATATTTTTTGGGAGTGCTTTACAATAATTTCCATACTGTAAAAAAGAAAATAAAACACTATTGCAGTATCTATTTTATTTCAAAATATTCTTCATTCATTAATTCAAATATCAATGAAATATTTTTTCTAAAAATGTGTATCACTCAAAATAAAAAAATTAATAGGTGACATAATGGTACTAATTAGCTTTTAAAATATTATTGGTTAAAAATATTTAATTTTTTATTCAAAAAATAGTTCGGAGAAATGTTTCAATTCCAAAAAAATAAAATAAAAAAAATAATACTCATACATGTATGATTCTTAGGACGCTTTAATTTCATTTCTTCCCAAAACCCTTCTTTCTTTCAAGTTTCCCCCCGAAAAGAAAAAGAAAAAGTGAAGGATTTTAAAATATCCTGAGCATCCTCATCTCCACACTGCCGAGAGATTTAGAGAAGTGTGTATCATCTTTTACCATCGCTTTATCCTCGTGATACATCTCACAACCTGTCCTAATTTTGCGCTATGACCAACTCTACCCTAAAATCTAGCTAGCTAAAATATTAACCTTAAAATATGTATTGTATTGAAAATGTTATTTTTCATAACAAATTAGGGCAGTTGGAACCTTTCCTCTCCTCTAGGTTTTTCGTATGAGTTAGTTATGGGTGTTCACTTGTTATTTACATGTACCTTGTTCTTGATTCAATAAAATTAACCCCTAAAAATATATATATATATATATATATATTTAATTCTAATAGATATTGAATTGTGTTGGTGATATGGGCACATTACTTGAGATGAGATGGAGAAACAAATTAAGAATTCAACAAAGCAATTTAATTTATTAATAAATCTTATGATGGTTTGAAGAGATCTTTGATGTTATTTTATATTTTTATATAATAATTTTTTTATTTTTAATAAAAAGGGTATTTTTGTTATTTTATATTAAGTAAATTAATTTTTTTATAGGACGATCTAGTGCAACTGTGTTATGCACAATGTAATCGCGCTAGTGTAGAGTGCAATTATTTAAAAATTATATTATATGTTGAATTATAAATCCAATTATTCAGGAAGGGCGAAGACTTCCTGACCATAGAAGGACCCTACTTTCATTTGCACTTCTTATAACTGCTCATTTTTTCTACTATATATATATATATATATATATATAGACTTCAAATTATGATTACGTCTCTTATAAATTTTTTTACTGTGTAACTCAAAGTAATGTTAATTATTTATAGTAATATTGTTAAACTAATTGATGTTACGAGAAAAGTAATAATATAACGTAATTGACTGTTTGATTCTGAGAATGCCCAAAAGATACGCTATTGTGATTAATGTGTTAATCTATTGATTCACATTTGAATACTGAAAGTACGACAATTTAAACACGATAAAAGGGATGAACACAATTCTTTTCCATATCAATTTCAATTATCTTACAATGAATTTGTGGTATTTATTTATAACCTTAGTCTTGTATGCACCAGGTGCACCGTGCAACTCAAATATATTTTAAAAAGTTACACAAAATAATCCTGAAAAGTCACACATGTTCTTATTGAAAAGTGTATCTTTACTTGTTTAACTTTTCATTAATAAGTAGTGCAACTTTTTGAAAATACACTTGAATTACACGGTGCACCTAGTGCAAAAGAAACTTACTCTTATTTATAATAATTAAAATAGGACTTTAGGCTTAAAAGCCTGACCGAATAATAAGTAATTAAAACCCTAAACTATATAAAATATAAATACTAATAAAGAACTAAATACAATCCTTATCTCCATCATTCTCTCTCGCTTTAACATCTTGCAAGAAATAAACGACGTATGACACTTGACTTAAAAAAGTCTACAGTACGGACATTGCTGAGATGATACACATATGAGAATTTTGAAATTTACATCAAAAATTTTCAGAATGCAGTCAAGTGGTTCAAAGATGCGGAATAAATTGAGGAATTGGGAGAACTTGAATCTGTCCATCGAAGGGAGATTAACTCTGATAATGTTGTATTATCATTGATTCCGAGATACTACTTAGCCACCTACCGAGTCCCTAAAAAAGTCTTGAGTGAGTTTCGTTACAAAAAAAAAAAAAAATTGGGGGGGAGGGGGAGGAGGAGGAAATGAGTGTGTGAACAAAATATCATTGGTCAAGTGAAAGATAATTTGTAATAAAAAATTGTCCGGGGGTCTTGGGGTGAAAGACTTAGAAAGCTTTATTGGGCAAATGAGTATGAAAATTTTATATAAATCATGAGAGTTTGTAGGCGAGAGTCATTAGAGCTAGGTGGGACAATATTGGGGGGCTTGAGATGAGGAGGGAGTAGGGGAAGAGGGATAAATCCTATCGGGGGGTGGGGGGAATTTGGAAGGCAATGTGAAGGGTTAGAGATGGACAAGAAGGCCGGTCAGTAGGAAAGTAAGTAAGGTAATTGGGGATGGGAGGGTTACATTATTTGGGGAGGATAAATAGGTGGGGGAGACACCTTTAAAGTTGATTTTTTCTAAACTTTACCACTAAGTATAGATAAATCAGTAAGGGTGAGTGAAGTGGGGGAGTGAGTGGGGGAGAGAATGGAGGTGGAAGTGACAATGGAGAAAAAAAATATTTGTAAGAGAAATCCCTAGTTTAAATAATTTGATTAACTTGTTTAACATGGTTACATTAATGCAGGAGAATGAGGATCAATTGAAATGGATTACTGTAACAAATGACCTCTACTAAGCCAAGTTAACTTATGAACAACTCGTGAAAGAGGCGGATTAAAGTTGGGATGAAGTGAAAGAGAAGTTGAAAATTATTTGGAACAAATGGATACCAACAAAAGTAAGCATACACACTTGGAGAGTACTGTGGGAGAGACTTCCAACCATTACAAATTTACAGCGTCGAAATGTAATCTCAAATCAAGCCTTGACCAATTGCCCTTTTTGTGGTGGGGGCACTGAAACAGTAAGAAATATACTTTTCATATGTGATATTTCATATAAAATCTGGATGGAATGTTTGAGATGGTTTG
>JAPKLY010002343.1:0-26134 GCA_026898435.1 Prunella vulgaris | reverse complement strand
TCTTTCTTTCTTTCTTTCTTTCTTTCTTTCTTTCTTTCTTTCTTTCTCTTGGATCTTGTACAATCTTCTCCCAATAGCCAGCAGATCCACCTGTGGATTGTGAATGATGCATCTTTACAGCCGGTAGCTTGACAGCTGTAGACTTGGGCAACTGTATGATCTTTCCTTGTGAATTCTTCTTCTTTTCACTTTCAAAATTCCTTTTCCTTTCAGCTTCAGATTGTTCAGCCAATCTTATTGAAAAATCCTTGGATTTTGCTGCCTCAAAATCTTTAGTCATGGCTTCACCAAATCCTTTCACTTTTTCAAGAATCTGTTCAGTCTTCTTGTCTCCTTCTTTCAATTCTTTCTCCATCTGATTACTTTCCCCCTTTTTGCCACTATCAAAATGTTACAAAATGGTTGAAAATTTCTTTATTATATCATCCTTTATACCGCTGTTATCAGAAATCAGATTTTCTACATCCTTTATCATTCCTTGAACCTCCAATTTTAGTTTGAATGAATCATCTTTTATAGTGTTGATTGCGAGTTGAGATCAATTATCTCTCTTGTCTTCTTCATGGATTCAGACCTTATCTCATCATTTTGTTTCATCAGTCCATCAATAACTTTCTTGAAGCTTTCTTGCATTGTTTTTCTTTCCAGTACTCCTCTTTCTTCAACCTTCATCACAACATCCTCAACACCTTTCTTCACTTTCTGAGAAATAATTGTATCAGGGATTGTCTTCACTTGTTTCAAGATTGCAGCTTCAATACCCTTCAAAGTATCCTCAAAACCCTGAAGTTTTGATACAACCTCCTTAGGTGTCATCTTAGGGATAGAATCACTATCTTCCTCTTCTGAATCTGCTTCCTGGATAACAAGTTCTTTCCCTTTTCCAATTTTCTGTGATTTTGCAGGTGCCAACTCTACAGCTGTAGAGTCTTCTGTTGTAGCCTTTCTCTTGCTAGGAGTTAGATGAATTTCCATTTTATCAGTAGAGAAATCAGCCATGTAATCTTCAAGATTTTCTCTCTCCAGGGCTGAGTAACTCTGCAGAGGGGGTGTCCCTTGCTGATAAATTTCATCTAAAGTAAACATTGCAGGGGGAGATTGATTGAATAGATTTGCAACAGGATTGGATAAGTCCTTTACTCCTTCATCAATTTCTCTAGAAGTTTCTTCAATCATATGTTCATTTGCTTCAGTTTCTTGAATGTGTGGAACTTGAACACTTTCAATCTGGGCTTGTGCACCACCCATTGGTGCATCATCATCATTGCCTTTATCATTATCATCAGACTTGTCCTTTGGTTCTTTGCAGGGAGAACCATCCTTTTCAACATCCTTTTCTTTTTCTGCTTCTTTCTCTTGTTCAGCTCCTTGAACAACATGTGTAGATTTTTCTTCAATTGGAATCAATTCTGCAGCACCAGCTCCTGCAGATTCCAATATGGCTGGACCTTCAGCCAAAGTAGATAAGCCTTCAGCTTCAACTACATGGGTACTTCCTTCTCCAATTCTAACATGGATGTCCTCATCACTTTCAGAACCGACAACTTGATAGTCAGCTCCAGGAAAATAAGCATCTGTATCAACTTCAGATCCCATCACAACTCTTAAGGCTGCAGCTACAGACTTTGTGATTTTCTATTTTTTAGTCTCAGCCACCACTTCCTTACCTTTTCCTTTATCTTTCCTTATTTTCCCAGCAATGACCACTTCAATAAAATTAGGTCTTAGTAGTTCATTGACATCTGAGCAGTTTGTCCAGTCTACAACCCACTGGAACAAAACTCTTTCTTCTTCCTTTAATTTCTCCAATTCTTCTTTTACGAGCTTCCATTCCTCAAATTTATGTCTTTCTTCTTCAAATCTCTCTATTGGAACAACTGGTTGTTGTTCAATCTGAGTGGGAGCTTCTACTTCTTCCAAATCCTCTGGCTGTCCACTTGTCAAGTCTATAGCTGTAGACTTGTTCACAATTTCAGTATCATCAGCCTCTTTTGAATGAAACCTTTTTGCTCCTTTCTCTCTATCTACTTCATCCTCAGAATCAGTCTTTTCATCTCTTAAGAGCAATTTTCTCCTGACTTTCTTCTTCTTTCTTTCATAGTGTTTCACAGGACTTGAAATAACTGTAAGTTTCTTCTTCTTCACATCCTTACTTTTATTTCTTTTCTTCTGTGAAGTGGCCATAGGAGCATCCACAACTCCTCTCTTAAAATTGGCTTTCCGAACAATCCATTGAATAAGGATGGGTTGTCCAATGTGCCCATTGAACAAAGTAAAACCTACTTCCTTCAAAATGTAGTTTAGAAACAAACTAAAATCTTTGTTTCTGCCTTCTTTTACTACATCATTACTGTTGACAAGGCGAACTAATACAGCGAGCGTCTAAATAGTTACGAAGGACTGGTAGGCCGCGAAGCTCGGAAAGGTGGGTACCAGCTTGCCCAGGCCTTGAAAGGCCTAAGTTCGGCCAACCAATCAGGCCAAGCGAAGGGAGCTCGCGAAAGAACTCGCCCACGAGGGGGTAGCTCGCCCACGAGCAAAGAGCAGGAGCCCGTCCTCACAAAATCCAAGATAGCACAAGGCTCGGGGGCTCACCCGAAGTAGCTTGATCCTGCCCCGAGGAAGACCTCACCGAAGTTTGTCGTCACACAACACCCAGGAATCACACAAGACATTAATGCTCGCTCAGGAGCCCACCTCTGAGCTCGCCTAAGAGCTCGTCCCGTAGCCTGCTAGATCCCGATGGTTGTGCTCTTTTTCCCTCCGTCCGGTTTATCCACAAGGGAGGTTTACGGTGAGGTTTTTAACGAGGCCCATCTAGTCTAAGGTATAGTAGTAGGACGAGGCACGATATAGGGAGTAGTCTGAGGGATTAAGATGAAGGTGTGGAACCTTCGTCCACACCGGAAGCCAAATAGGCTCGTAAGGTACCATCTCTCACTCGCACACCTATAAATAAGACCTCTCTTGTACTATTCACAGGATTCCAATCATAATACACATTTTACTTTCTCTCTCTAAGCCCTCATTTCTCTCTCTATATTATATCCAAGAACATGAAACCCTCAATTATTGTTTGATAGGATTAATACGTTATGAAGCCACATAAACAAACACGATTAATAAATTCTATCAACAATTTGGCGCTAGAGGAAGGGCTAATCTGAAAAATTAAAATTTTTCAAGAATAAAAAGTAAGGGTTTTGTTTGAAGATTTGAAGGTGTTCTTGACAAAATTCAAGAACACTTGAAGATACACACACATATTCATTCCTTCCAACGAAAACCCAGATTTCCGGATAAAAATCCAAATTTTTGGATTTTCCAGATTCTGCCCGAAAAAAGTTTTCAAACGCACACGTGTACTCAAATAAACCGAATTTTGGATAATTCGTTGCATGCGACGCTAGATGAAAACCCGGATGAAGTTCACTTAAGCTGGCCGGAGATCATCACCTCGGTGACCTCCCCCCACCTCGGCGACCTGCTGCAAGTTACCCCCTTCAGAATATGAAAATGGCCAAGGGACAGACCTCCGCAACTGCAGAAAGATCTAAGGGGGGCAACCAAGACCAGGCCGAGGTGGAGACCTCGCGCCGACCTCCCCAAAAGAGCACCGCAGCTCTGTGACCTCCGCGGGTTGTGGTGACCCATGAGGATTTGAGCCCTGCTCTGAGGGACCTCGCCAACAACCCAGACGAGCTCCAGCGCACCATCGCGACCTTGTAGAGGCAGCATGACGAGCTCGCCCTCGTACCTAGGCGAGCTCCAGCTGCCGAGACCAGGGAGCAGACGAGGCCCACTCAGGGCACCCAGACCTGGGGGAGTACAGCACTCTCCCAACCAAGCAGGAGGCGAGCTCAGCCCAAGCCTGCCAATACCGAGAATGGGCCGGAAAAGCCAAGGTGGCAGAGGAGCCCGCCCCATACATCGGGCAAGCTTCGATCTACACCGAGGCATCCGGCACCCACCAATCAACGAGAAAGGAGGTCCTCCAAGGCAGACTGGGGCCCAGGTGCGGAGAAAATGAATGAACAGCCTCCCCAGTCACGTCCCACGGGGGAGACTCAGACCTACAGCCGCACAGGTCCGCCCACGACTGTTTGAGAAGGCCCACCACCGACAGGTTGGGCCCCCATGGTGGACGTCAATTCCAGCCCGTCACTGAGAGGTCACCCCAGAGTGAGGCACCTCGGGGATGTGCGTCCACGAGAGGCACGACCTTTGAGCAACCTCCGCCGGAGGTGACCTACGATGATGAGCTAGCCTCGCTGTAAAAGGCCGTCGAAATGCTACAAGCCCAAGTAGCTACCAAGTCTGGCGGACCTGACGCCACCACTCTCCCCGCATCCCCATTGGCACCTGCCATCCTCCGAGCACCGGTCCAGAAGAAAGTCCAATTCCTGGTGATGTCCGCATACGAGGGCGAATCTGACCCAAAGGTCCACCTGGCCAAGTACGCAGACTTCATGATTTCGGTCTGCGCCACCTACTCCACCCAGTGCTAGAACTTTCCGCTGACCCTAGGGGATCGAGCTCATCGCTGGTTCTCATCACTCGCCCCAGGGTCAATCTACTCATTTGGCCAGCTCTCGCGGGAGTTCTTGGCCCACTTCTCCGGGTTTGGATCCTACCTCACCCAGAAGCACCGCCTCGCCAACATCCATCAAGACGATGGTGAGACCGACCAATAGTACCTGGAAAGGTTCGACAAAATACTGCTAGAAGGCGAGCCAGTGAGCTAAGACACCAAGGTCATCACGGCGATGGCCGGGCTCAGAAAGGGCACCGACCTCTGGAAGAAAATGCACCTCGCGTGTCCTAACACTTACACCGAATTCTGCCACAAGGCGGGGGTGTTTGTGGCTATGCAGGAGGCACTACTAAAAGAAGTTGGTGCCCCAGAGGAGAGGAAGCCCTACGGGAAGAAGTCCGGGGGCACATACAAGGCCCCCCGGAACTTAAAGACCTTTGGCAATGGGGACGAGTTCAAGGAAAATCTCAACCAGGTCCTCACCGTCTCTGTCGACCACATCTTTACTACTGTCAAAGACAAGGCCCTGCTGGAGGAACCGAGGCGGATCCGCCAGGACCGCACGAGTCTCTACCCCAATAAATACTGCGCTTACCACCAAGCCATTGGCCACTTCACCAGCGAGTGCCGAGACCTCCTCAAGCAACTCTGGAAATTCTACTAGGATGGGAAGCTGGCTGAGTTTGTGAAGAAGGCCCTAGCTAAGAGGCCCAGGTTCGACAGAAGGGAAGTCTCTGATGATGAAGAGGAGGACGCGGGCCAACGCGGACCTCAAAACAGACGAAGGGGACCTCCCCAACCTCAACAAAACATGGAGCCTACCCGAGAGCTCTTAGTTCTCGAGGAAGAGTTTGGAGCTGCCGGAGGTCTCCAGGACGGGGGATCCTCCATATCCAAGAGAAAGAGGAAGGCCAAAATCTGGGCCGTGAACCAGGTCCAGGAAGGCAGCTCCGGCCCCAGGTCCATCGCACAGCTTACTGATGAGCTGACATTTTCCTCAGTGGACCTGGAGGGGGTACTGACGCCCCACAACGACTCGTTGGTGATAACCGCCAACATCATGAACGTCCGAGTTCACATACTACTTGTGGACACCGGCGCATTCACCAACATTCTCTTCAAATCCACCTTAGATGCCTTAGGTGATTTTGAGTCGTACCTGGAACCTACCAATGCTTGGATAGTGAGGTTCGGAGAGGCTGTAACCGTCCCCCTAGGTAGCATTAGGTTGAGCGTCCAACTTGTATCGGCCGAGGACCCTGGAGCGGAGACTGACTAGGCTCGTAGATTTCTTAGTTGTCAACCAGCAGTCCTCCTACAACGGGTTCCTTGGCCGCCCGTTTATTAATGAATTCAAAGTGGCGTGTTCGACCTACTACTACTGTTTAAAATTCCCAACTCCAAAAGGTGCCGGTACTATAAAAGGTGACCAGAAAAAGGCCCGAGAGTGTTTACTCCAAATCAAAGATGGCCGGGTCAAAAAGCCTGTAACGCAGGTCCACATCCTCGAAGAGGACGTACACATTCCAATAGACGAGCCAAACATCCTAGACGTCATCTCAGTCGAAACTGAGATGATGGAGGTAGGCAATCTGCCAGAAATTGAACAAGTCTCAGGACCTGCGCAAGACGCACAACTGGCGCCAATGGAGGGGTTAGATGAACGACAACCTGCTCCCATGGAGGTGGTTGATGAAGCCCAAGATGGGGGACCTACGGGAGGTCAAGAACCAATGCCAATGGACGTTGACCCAACCCCCCAGGTCACCGAAGCACCCCAAGTTGACAAACCACCGGAGGTACTGGCAGTCGATGAGCCCGCCCAAGCTGAAGGCCAACCCGATGACCTTGAACCACGCATAGGTCACGAACCTGCACAGATGTCACAAGAGGAGTGGGACGAGTTCATCAGCGACCCGAGGTGGAAAAGTCAAAAGAGGAAAGCCACTCCCATGGAAGAATTGACGGCACTCCCGGTGGACCCGGAAAGGGACTTAGAACTTTTCATTGGTTCTGAGTTACCTGAACCATACCGGTCGAGGATGGAACTGTTCTTGATGTCCAATCTGGACGTGTTTGCTTGGTCCCATGAAGACATGACAGGAATCCCTTTGGAGCATGCTTGCCACAGATTTAACATAGATCCGACAAGGAGACCCGTGCATCAAAAGCGAAGGAAATATGGACCAGACAAATGCGCAGCTCTAACCGTTGAGGTGGAGAAGCTGTTAGACAACAAGCTAATCAAAGAAGCTTTGTGTCCGCAGTGGGTCACGAACCCTGTCCTGGTGAGGAAACACAACGGGACGTGGAGGCTCTGCATCGACTTCACGGACCTGAACAAAGCATGCCCGAAGGACAACTTCCCTTTACCTCACATTGATCAACAGGTAGATAGTACCGCTGGCCACGAGATGATGACATTCATGGGTGCTTTCGCGGGCTATCACCAGATAGCTTTACACCCAGATGACCAGGAACATACAACTTTCTACACCAACAAAAACATGTATTGTTGGGAAAGGATGTCGTTCGGACTTATCAACGCCGGAGCTACCTACCAAAGGTTGGTAAATAAAATGTTCGACCAACACATTGGCGAGTCCATGGAGCTGTACGTAGATGACATAGTTGTCAAGAGTCTGAGAAAGGAGGACCACCTAAAACAGACCTTCGACATACTGCGCCACTACAACATGAAGTTAAACCCCAAGAAAACCAGCTTCGGCGTACACTCTGGAAAGTTCCTAGGTCACCTGGTGAGCCAGCGTGGAATAGAGGTCAATCCCACGCAGGTCCAATGCATAATCGAGATGGGTGTGCCCGATTCCGTTCAGAAAATCCAAAGACTGACGGGGTGCATGGCAGCTCTGAACAGGTTCATCTCCAGGTCAGGCGACCGGAATCGTCTGTTCTTCGAGGCAATCAAGGCAAACACACGGAGGTACAAAGAGGCGGCCAAAGCCAATAAGCTCCACCTCAAAAACCACTTCGTGTGGACAAGTGAATGCCAGCGAGCCTTCGAAGAGATCAAAACATACCTGGCAGATACGCAGGTCCTGTCAAAGCCTATACCTGGAGAGAAGCTGTATCTATACCTAGCCGCGTCGGAGGTGGCCATTAGCTCCGTCCTGATCCGAGAAGTGGTGAAAACACACCTACCAGTGTACTATGTAAGCCAAGTCTTACATGAAGCTGAATTGCGATACACCCCAACGGAGAAGCTGACTTATGCACTAATGATGAGTGTTAGAAAATTGAGGCCTTACTTCTTTGACCACCCGGTAGAAGTACTGACGACGTTCCCACTATGTCAAATACTACAGCGCCCAGACACCGCCGGACGTCTGCTGAAATGGTCACTAGAGATCAGCTAATACGGTATAACCTATGCACCCCGAACAACGATCAAGGGATAAGCACTCACCGACTTCATCGTCGAGCTACCTTTCCCACAAGATCCGATGAGGGGGCGTATAGCTCTATGGCACCTCTACGTTGACGGATCGTCGACCAGCGTAGCAGCAGTCACCGGCGTGGTCCTAATCAGCCCAGATGGACAAGTCTTCACCTCCGCACTCCGGTTCAACTTTCGAGCGACCAACAACGAGGCGGAATATGAAGCCTTGATAGCCGGACTTAGGCTATCATTAGCTGTGGGGGCAACCAACCTTCAAGTTTTCAGAGATTCCCAGTGAATAATATCCCAAGTCCAGGGGGAGTATGAGGCAAAAGACCCACAGATGATGACCTACCAGAAGATAGCCGCGTATCTGATCTCGATGTTCACACAGGTCTACATCAATAAGATACCACGGCTAGAAAACACACAAGCAGATGCCCTAGCCCGGCTAGCTACCAGTGACGGCAAGGTCGAATTCACGGAGGTTGTAATCACCACGCTGAAGAACCCCTCGACGTCCGATTATAAAATAAATCAGACCTCGAGTGGGGGGCAGGAGGACAGTGAAGATGGTGAAGATTGGTGCACTCCAATCTAAAAATACTTAAAAGATGGAACAACTCCCGTGGATACCTGGGAAGCTAGCCGGCTAGTAAAGCAAACTGCCAGATATACACTGCTGGATGGCCAACTCTACAAACGTGGATTCTCACTACCCCTACTCAAGTGCCTAACCAAAAAATAGGGGTCCGAGGTGTTAGAAGAAATCCACGAAGGAATTGTAGGAGTCACGCTGGGGGGCAAGCATTGGCATATAAGACGATCAGGCAGGGATACTACTGGCCCACTCTTCGCAAAGATGCCATTAGCTTCGCACGAAGGTGCCGAAAGTGTCAACTTTTCGCACCAAACATCCACTCCCCAGCCAACCAGCTGAGGTCAGTTTTCAGCCCATGGCCTTTCGCGAAATGGGGTATCGACTTGATCGGTCCATTTCCACCTGGCAGAGGCGGTGTAAAGTTTGCTGTTGTAGCAGTAGACTACTACACTAAGTGGGCTGAGGCCGAGGCTCTCACAACAATAATACAGGAGAGGATGATTGGCTTCATTTGGAAAAACCTGATCTGCCGTTTCGGACTTCCACAGTCGATCATCACAGACAACGGAAGGCAGTTCAACGGTCAAAAGTTGAGAGACTTCTGTAGTTCATGGAATATCAAGAAGCACTACTCAACTCCTTACCATCCACAGTGAACGGCCAGGTCGAGGCAGTGAACAAAATTCT
This sequence comes from Prunella vulgaris, assembly GCA_026898435.1. Lineage (NCBI taxonomy): Eukaryota > Viridiplantae > Streptophyta > Magnoliopsida > Lamiales > Lamiaceae > Prunella > Prunella vulgaris. The sequence goes on along the minus strand of JAPKLY010002343.1, from coordinate 16,912 downwards.
GAAACACATATTGAAGCTCCGCCTTGAAGAAAAGAAAGGGAGCTGGGCAGACGAACTCCCGGAGGTCCTGTGGTCCTACAGAACTTCCCATAGAGCCAACACTGGAGAGACCCCGTTTGCCCTAGCCTTCGGAACTGAGGCCATAGTCCCGGTCGAAGTCCAGAACAAGACTTGGAAGGTGGTAGGATATGACGAAGAAAAGAATGACGAAGCCTTGGCAGTAGAAAAAGATCTGATCGAAGAAACCAGAGCTTCGTCAGAAATGAAGAACGCCACCTACAAGCGTAGGGCAGAAAAGTACTACAACTCCCAGGTCCGCGACCGAAAGTTCAAAGTCGGGGACCTGGTGCTGAAAATGAAATTAATGGCCCCACCAGGTGTGTTCGGATCGAACTGGGAAGGACCATTCCGGGTCACCGCAGCTTGGCCAAACGGCACTTATGACCTCGAAGACGCAGAAGGTAACGCCTCATCATACACCTGGAGTGCGGCCCACCTGAAGAAGTTCTATCAATAGACTAAGATTTTGTAATAGGCCAGCCGAAGGTTAGCATCAAAAGTGTTGATAGCAACTGATGTAAATTACATTGCTATAAAAAAGTTAGAGAAATTTGTGAAATCAGAAAATTTATCAAGTGTCGGGACCTGCGTAGCTTGCCAACTGCGCGAGCTGCCCTAGGTCGCCCACTGCTCAAGAAAGCTCACCGGCCTCAGCTCGCAAAGTGCCTAAGACTTCGTAATGCGCAAGGACCAGGGTCCCAAACTTTGTAATCAAAATGCTCGTAGGCAAAGGCCACAGTGTCCAAGGTCGCGAAGGTACCCTTCTTAAAGGGTCGCCAAGCACCAACTGCCTTAAGATAGAAAAAATTCACAAAATGACGTCAAAATGTCTAAGGCTAGGTTCGTGAAACCTAAACGCCCAGCGTGAATTAAACAAAGTACAACTCGCAACCCTAAGTGGTTTAAGACGAGTGACTCGCAACCCCAAGTGGTTTAAGATGAGCGATTCGCAGCCCTAAGTGGCATGAGACGAAGAATATGTACTATCAAAATGGAGGTACGATTCGTAGTCTTAAGTGGCGTAAAACGAACGATTCGCTTCTCAAAGTAGAGTAAGACGAACAATTAAGTACCCAAAATACACGAACGAGTGAGTGAAAATTATAACGTAAAGCGCAAAAATGGAAGTACAAAGAGTTGGACAAAAAATGCTCGATTTCTATTCTAAAGATACTTAAGAAATTTTCAAGTAAAAAATACTTGAAAAAATCCTAAGTATGAGTAGTGTTGCTGGCTACAAAGGCCGACCAGCTAGCCATCTGTGAATTGCAAAAAGCTCCTTCTAGGCGAGCTGCACATGCCTGAAAAGCTACAACTACTTGGATAAAAAAAAAAAAACTACAAAATGGAGCTCCTTCTGGGCGAGCTCCGTAACCCGGCGAACTACTACAATTTGGAAAACAAAAGCTAATCTACTAAAGCAAAAAAGGGCCTAAGTCTCTAGAGCTGCGGGGGCATCAAATGGCACCCCGGCGGTTGATAGCAACCTGGTCAACTGGGAGGGCGAGCTCAGCTTCGGAAGTGATGTTGCCGGTGAGCCCGCTAGCGTCGAACTCACCAATGTTCACCATCACATCCCCGCAGACCTCTTGCATCTGCTCCATGGTAGGCGTAATCTGCTCCTTGCCCCCAGCAACCCACTCCTCACTGGCGACATTCAGTTCCGGCACTGAGATGGTCTTGATGACTTTGAAGAAGGCCGGCACAAAATCGAGAGGGATGCCGAGCTCTGGGTGGTCGCCAATGTCCAGCTCGGCACCGTCGGGAAAGGGGACTCGATCCAAGCACACCTTGAAGTCGCCCACCACGGCCTCGACCTCATCGTCTTTGTGGGCTCGGGCCCACCACAGCGTCCGCAAGACTTCGGCATAGCACTGCACGAAGCCCTTATCCGAGGCCTCGGCCCTCGCAGCGACCAGATCCGCCGAGGTGGAAGCGTTGTGATGAAGCTCAGTGACCTCGTTTACCTTGGCCGAGAGTTCATCTTTTAGTTTGGAGCACTCCTCATCCGCGCGCTTGACCTGACCTCGCTGAAGCTCAAGCTCCCTCTTGGTCAGGGTATGCTGACCGACCTCGCGGGCGAGCTCCTCCTCCTTGGCCTTAATCTTGGCCTCGGCTTCCCGTTCCAGCCCGGTGAACTTGCGCTGGAGATCCTCAAGCTGCTGTAGGGTGCTCTGCTCGGCGGCCAAGGATGCCTCGGCCTTCACCTCGGTGAGCTTCGCCAGCTTTTTGGCCTTGTCGACAGCATCCGCCAGGGCGAGCACCCTCTTGTTCTTTTCGGTGCGACCTGCCTCCAGCTCGGTAGCCTGCCCCAGAGCCTTCTGATTGGCGAGCAGTAGCCTGCTTGCATAGTGAGCCGAAAGGAGAAGGTTCTCCGTCAAATTCTGGCTGTTGATCATCGCCACCTGAGGAGCCGTCCAATGCCTCGGCATCTCGCTCACAGTATTCTGGACTAGGCCCGGATGAAGACTCCGCATCGACGTCAACGAGTGAGATAGTTCGAAGGCATGTAAAGCCTCGTGGCGGTTTGGGAAGGCGATAGGGGCATAGCTGCGAGATCAAAACAATTACAAAATGTTAGAAAAATGAAAAACAATAACGATAAGGACTAGGGGGGCGAGCTACTTACTGAACTTGATCGGGGTCCCAACCCAAGAGCGTGTCGTCAGTAGCCCGAACCCCAAATGGAGATGGGGAAGGTGGCGAGCTACGAATGGGCGTGGCCGCCAACAGAGCAGTGGACTGGGCGGACACACCATGCCCGGACCTCACCGAGACTCACTCGGCCCGATCAGAATCCTCGTCGACCAGGCCGGTGTACTTGGTCCTTTTGCGAGCTTGAGGGTCCTCGTCACCCGCCCGGGATCCTTCACCTCGGTGAGAAGCTTTCTTCCCACGACCTCGTTCGGAGGTGGGTCCAGTTCGCCCCCCACCTCGGTTTGTCTGGGAGACCTCGGCTGCCTTGGTCCTTGTGGGGGCTTTAGACTTCTCTTTCTGGGCCCCCGACCCTCCTGCCTCGCCTTCCTTTGAGGCGAGCTCCGCCTTCCTTTGAGGTGAGCTCCGTCTTCTTGCTCGCATCCAATGCGAGCACCGAGGGTGGGGCAAGCCTATTGGGGCAAGGTGGGCCCATCTCGAAGCGACGTTTGAGGGTTTGGTAGGCCTCGGGGATCTCGGCGATGGGGAAGGCGATGAAGCTACCACCTGCAAAAATCAGAAAGGCTAAGTTAGCATAGTGGGCGAGCTATCCCCCCTATAGGCGAGCTCCAAAGAGTTATAAACCTGGGAGCTCGGGACCTTGAATGTCGAGGTGGTGTGGCAGGGTGAGGAGCCCGACAAGTCTCAGACAGTGATGCTTGCACAGGTGGGCGATCTCTTTATCCTTCTCACGCCTCAAGCAGCAAATAGCCCGCACCACGTCGAATTCGACCGACACCTTAGGCTTGCCCCGGCAGGACTTGTGACGCTTCGAAACTGCAAAAAGAAAGAAAATTAGATTAGTAAATCTAATTCAACCCACGCACACCGAAATAGGCGACCTACTGCTGGCTTCCCCGTATCCCTCCAGGGTAGGAATACGGCCACCTCGCCCGCAATATGTGCTGGAAGCTCGCCAGTCTCCGCCTATGAAGAAGAATTGCTGCTTCCAGTCGCGGACTTTGTTCGGTAGAACCCCAATGAATTTCTCTCCTGGGCGAGCTTTCAGGTAATAGTATCCTGCGCCATCATTCGCCTGCTTGGTCACAGCGAAGAGCTCACCCAGGTCCACCGAGGTCGTCCCATTCTCGTAACCCTCCAATCCGAGGACAAATAAAGCGGCGAGGAGGTTACTCCATGCATTTGGGGTGAGCTGGGTGATGGCCAAATTATTGTCGGTGAGAAATTGGCCGATGATCGGGTGCAACGACAATGTGAGCCCGGCCCTGAAGACATCGACATACAAGGCAGTCAACCCCTCGGGATGCGTGTTGGCCCGCTCATTCTTCACCGGGGCATACATAAAGATGTCGAGAGGGATGCGATACTTCCTACGTATGAGGGGAAGGTCGCACTTATCGATGAGGCTCACCACCCCGCCAGCTTTGTAATTGGACGGGGCGACCTCCTCTAGGTCAGCGGGGAGTACTCGGTCCAGGCAAGGGAAGCTCGCCGTGTGCTCGGCAATGTATTCATCCCAGTCGAAGGGATGAACAACCTCGGCGGGGATCTGATGCTCGACCAACTGAGGCTCTGAGAAACCAATGTAGCGGAACCACTCCAGCGGAACTTCTTCCAGGTCGCCTCCTTCTTCGCTTTCATTGGCGACCTCGGCGATATTCTCGCAGGCTTCCACAGGTTCTTCGTTGCCACTGGCAACCCTTTCCTCTTGGGCGACCTCGTCACCTTCCTCCCATATCTCATGATATGTGGCACTGGAGGCCCCTTCCTCCGAGTTGGGGCACACCTCACCGGGTAGCTCGCCGGAGACCTGGCGAGCTACCGAGGTCGCCTCGGAACTGGAACCAATTTCCACGAGAGAGACCGGAGGAGGGGACTCGTCCTCGATCATCGCCTGTTTTCCGGGGTTACGATTAGAGGGGGTCCCACTAGATTCGTGGGTCGACATGGCCTCGGTAAGGTCCGAAGAACATTAAAAAAAAGGTCCAAAAGTCTAATCACCGGAGTCGCGGTACGGTATTGGTTAAGGAGGTCCAAAAGTTGCCAGAAATGTTCGAAATTCCCTGAAACCCGAAGAAATTGAAAGAAAAGAAATGAGAAAGGAAGAAAAATGGGTTGTCTACCTTAGAGAGCGCCGAGAACCTCGTCGAAAGCGGAGGAGTAGATCGTCGGAAATGTGCTCTGAAATCTCAGAAGTGGAAAAGTGAGAAATGAACTCACCTTCCCCTATTTATAAGCGCCGGGGCGAGGTGCGATTTTCAGAAAGTGCGAGGGCCTTTTTGCAAAGAATTTGAAAAGTCGCCATAATGGGCGCGGGAAACCACGCCTAAAAAGGCGTGCACAACGCCTGGGTTCCCGCACCATGTCGGCCGAGATAACCGCCATGACCGAGCTCGCCCTCAACCTCGGCACTGGCCAGAGCGTAGTTCACCAAGGTTCAGACCCTTGTTTAAGGAAATAAGCAAGCTCGCCCACACATTTGACGAGTCATGATGCGTGCGAGCTGGGGGGCAAATGTTGACAAGGCGAACTAATACAGCGAGCGTCTAACTAGTTACGAAGGATCGGTAGGCCGCAGAGCTTGGCAAGGTGGGTACCAGCTCGCCCAGGCCTCGAAAGGCCTAAGTCCAGCCAACCAATCAGGCCAAGCGAAGAGAGCTCGCGGAAGAACTCACCCACGAGGGGGTAGCTCGCCCACGAGCAAGGAGCAGTAGCCTGTCCTCACAAAACCCAAGATAGCACAAGGCTCGGGAGCTCGCCCGAAGTAGCTCGCCCCTGCCCCGAGGAAGACCTCGCCGAAGTCCGTCGTCACACAACACCCAGGAATCACACAAGACATTAAAGCTCGCTCAGGAGCCCACCTCTGAGCTTGTTGGTCCCGAAACGAGTTAAATCAGTGTATGGGGGGGGAATACACTGATGTCAGATTTTTCTGAAAGACTCAGAAAAATGCTCTAACGCACTCAGTCAGAATTCTCTGAAGTACTCAGTATGCTGAATGTCCGCAGGGGCAGCAGAGACGGTTCAGTACTGAGTCAGATAAGCTGAGTGTGAGTAAAGTGCTCGGAGGCTCAGTAGAGATAACAAACCTACTGACTGCTCGGAAGCGAGTCAGTTGGACTACTATCTCAGTGAGTCAGAGTACGTGCGGAAAGTGAGCCCTTAGATTTTACTCGTTTTAGTTTCTGAAAATGTTTTCTCTGAGTTGCTTAGTAAATTGGTGGTTAAGGCTGAGTGCACAGTATTCAGATTCAGGATGATTAATTCAGTCCTGAAGTTAAAACCAATGCAGTATGTTCAGTTTAATATGATGACATTTATGATCCTGAACAAAACAGTAAATCAGCACACAGGGGACTTTTTAACGTGGTTCGGAGATAACCAACTCCTACGTCCACGACCTGATTTAACAGGAAGCTATCCTCAAAACCCTGAGGATAAGTACTTGGGTTTTACGTGCCAAGGGACACGAGTAGCCAACTTCCTCTCTTAGGAACTGACCCCTGGGCGTTTTACAAGTCCCAGTCCTTCTAACCAACCTATCTCACACTTTGAGAGGTTTGGTATTCTGGTTTCCAACTAAGATAGCTCTAGCAATACAAATCAGTGCTAAAAATTAGAGCTATCGATCTAAGCAAATACAGAGTGAATCCTACTACAACACTAGGGAAATTTAATTGCAGAGTGTTGTTTATGATATGCTTTGTGTTCTTGGATTCTTGAGAGTTCTCTTGGAAATTTCCCGTTAACCTTGAATGGGTGCAAGGTTCTCCATATTTATAGGCGAGATTCAAAATAGATCCGTTGGAGGAGATCAAATCAAATCTTTCCTATTTTAGGTAGATTGCAGGCTAGAAATACTGTTCGACCTACCCGCCATGCTTATTCTGGCAAGTTGTCACATCACCTGCAACCTTTTGAGACGCATTAAATGCTGCGCAGACTCCGTGCTTACGTGTCGAAAGATCATTGGCTCTCCGCTATAACGGCTAGTTGTCCTTCAGACATTTATCCTTCCTCGTACATTCAATGCTCTGAGTCTCTTGTAATAACTCAGTCTGAACGTGTGCCTTAATGGAGTCTTACTGACATTCTTTTTTTCTCTTGTCCCATAGCATAAATAACCTTCTGCTTTGGACTGACATGATTCAGGTGATCTGAACCACAGCCTAAGTCAGGTTCTATGTGCATTCAGCACAGCCTGATAGGTCATTCAGCTCAGTATGTGTTACCTTTTTGCTTCGGACTTACAGGATTCAGGTGAACTGAACCAAGGCCTAAGTCAGGTCCTATGTGCATTCAGCACAGCCTGATAGGTAATACTTACTCTTCACTGACTGACTTCTGTCCCGAACATGCTTAATGTATTCAGTAGAAACATTAGACAATGGTACTTCAGGATTGACTTCAGGATGAATCAGCAGGCTTCGATCTTCAGCTTCAGAACAGACAATCTTCAGCGAGACTGACTGACTCCTTCAGAATGGTTTACGCTTCAGACTTCAGTAAATTGGGTCGACTCCAATATTCTTCACTCTTCAGCACGGTCCTTCTGTACTGAATCTCTAACCTAACTATCCTGAACTATTTTATCCTGAACACTATACTTAGGCAAATTCATCAGGGGTTTTGGGATCTAATCAAAATACTCAGATTGTCCCAACAGAGCTCGCCTAAGAGCTCGTCCCGTAGCCTGCTAGATCCCGATGGTTGCGCTCTTTTTCCCTCCGTTCGGTTTATCCACAAGGGTGGTTTACGGTGAGGTTTTTAACGAGGCCCATCTTATCTAAGGCATAGTAGTAGGACGAGGCACGGTATAGGGAGTAGTGTGAGGGATTAAGACGAAGGTGCGGAACCTTCGTCAACACCGGAAGCCAAATAGGCTCGTAAGATGCCGTCTCACACTCGCACACCTATAAATAAGACCTCTCTTGTACTATGCACAGGATTCCAATCATAATACACATTTTACTTTCTCTCTCTAAGCCCTCATTTCTCTCTCTATATTATATCCAAGAACACGAAACCCTCGATTATTGTTTGATAGGATTAATACGTTATGAAGCCACATAAATAAACACGATTAATAAATTCTATCAACAATTACTTATATTTCTCAAAAGTAACCCTCCTATGTCAACAAGAACCTCCTTATCTATGGCGATAATGAGATCCCACATAAGTCTAGTTCTTGTATCATGTGCACCAGTTCTACAAAGTAAACATGTATCTATAACTTCATATAAATAAACGTACTCAACTGTAAGATCATTCTTCTTGAACGTCCTCTTCCAATTCTCTGGAAATGGCCTCTCTGCAGTGAACTTCTTCCAATATTTCTGATCTTCATCCACAAAACTGAGGTTGTCATAAGAACCTCCTCCAGTTCTTAAATGTAAAGCCTTGCAAATATCCTTAACGGTCCTTCCTTGGAGCTTAACTAACAATCTTTTTCTTCAACGTCTGCTTCAGCATTGTTGTAGAATTCCAAAACAATTTTTTCATCATATGCACTAGGAGTATGAGTGAGACAATAATGTATTCCCTAATTGATAATATGCCTGACAAGTTCTTCCATTGCTTCTGAGGGGTGCCTTCTTTGCAGTTCTTCAAAGTCGAACAAAGCACCAAAGATAACTTTCATTGCCATAGCTTGGGGTTTGAAGAGTGAGGGATGGGGAGTGTTTAGGGGGTTTTGGAAATGTGAAGTAAGGTCAAAAGAATCAAGAATCCTTTAAATACCTTTCATTACACGTGCTCAAGACAGGGGAGGGTAAAACTGTCTTTTAAAATGTATGTGTAACGCCCCAGTTTTTTTTCCAAATGTTTCTTGGCATTTTAGAAACCCGAGTCGTCACTTAATGTCCAAAAATCTGGACTAATTTTTTTTTTTTGAAAACTACAAGTAACATCACATGAACAACGGAAGCATACATTAAGGTTATAAAATGCAGTGGCCATTTTCAAAATATCACACACACGATCGTTATAAAAGTTTGGCGCAAAATAGATAGTTCTGATAAATATTACACACCATCATCGAGGAAATTATAAACGTTTACCGCCTCGGCATATTAGTTAAGTCATATTAAAACTACTAGTCTCGTTTTCACGAGTAATTTAAAACACTTTGGTAGGGAAGTAGTATCACTCCTCCACTGGCGCAAACTCCCCGTCATCGAGACCTGAAAAAGGATTTAAAAGTAGGGGGTGAGATTTGAATTCTCAGTGTGGGCGACCTGTACGCTACTATACATATTGGTAGTATGCAAACGTATCATTTTGTAAAAACACTTTTCATAGCCACAAAGACTCATCATTCATCATATAGCCCGTAGGCTCTGTCCACCGTGGCGCCTAGCTACACAAGCCAGACCACTACATATCATTTGAGATATAGCCCTGAGGCTCTGTCCACCGTGGCGCCTAGCTACACAAGCCAGACCACTACATATCATTTGAGATATAGCCCTGAGGCTCTGTCCACCGCGGCGCCTAGCTACACAAGCCAGACCACTACATATCATTTGAGATACTTTACCCGTAGGAATTTGGGTAATAACCTTGTAATCGGACCCAAAGGTCAAAAACATTTTCATTCAAATACACCAATAGTCCATATAATATTCAAGGCAATACAGTAAATGCCACCCACCTTAAACGCTTTCCTTTTTGCAAAATAATCACCGTTCCTTTCACCAAAGATTCTCGTCACCGTTCGCACACTTAGACCTAGCACCATTCGTTGTATTTCAGTTATTAATGTTTAAGAATTCTTGTTAAGATTTATACAATTAGTCCGATAAGGACATACACTTTACTTAGCATTTTTATTCACTTAAGAAGTTAATAAAATGTTTTACGGTAATTAGTAGCTTGAGGTTCTTATCTAGGTGCATTTAGCATACTCAACTTTGTTAAGATCTTATAAGGTTCTTCGTATTTTCCTTTCTCAAGGCAAATAAGAAACATATGGTCCTTAATCTAAAATCAACACTAAATATCATTCCATTCACATAACTCATGCATTCACATAGAATTCACCAAGGCTTTAGACTAGTTTCCTCATGGGAAAATATTTGTTTTCCTTCTAACAAGGAAATAACACATAATCAACAATATTCAAGTACTGCAGTTTGCATGTTGACCCACACTTATACCAACTTGGAGAATTTTCTAAAAATATCAAAACTCATTCAAAAATCATGAAATTTTTACAGTGACTAACCCATCAAGTGTAAATTACATATAAAATTATCATTTGGTTTAGGAAAATATGAGTTCTAGGCTAGTTTCCAAAACATGGCAGATTGTTCCAGAATTGAGCAACTTTCGAAATAATTTTGGTAAAAATATTTACACATCTCTAAAAATCGTGAAATAAATAATGAAGATACTTAACTTCATGTAGTAATTTATAAAAATTTTAAAAGAATTCTTTCATGAACAGATTACTCCCAGAAAATCCATACTTTAGAAATAAGAGGCATTTTGTCACACTTTCTTAGAAAATTCATAACTTATTAATGAAAACTCCAAAAATGTTCAAACTAGATTCAAATGAAAGATAACTTGATTTAGTTTCCAACCATATAAGAATCATCCAAAAATTTATAACATATGAGGTCCGAATTTAGTACGAAATTCGAAGTCAATGCATAAAGTGTGTGATTGGTGTGCATGCTTTCACTTACATTTTCAATTTCATAACTACCATGCAACCAACATTTTAACTCCTTCAAAAACATCATTCTAGACTTCATTCATCATGCATTTGAACATTGGAAAGTAATAAAGTCCTAGGGTTTCATGGTCTCTAAAAATATGGAACAATAAACACACATATCTCACATATACATGCAAGAAAACCAAATGTTTTGAGTTGGGGTTTTACAACATTTGGAGCCTTTTTCTTGTTAACAAAAGAAGCTTTATTGTCCCTTGACCCTTAAGCTTGTAGGAATGGAGCACCACTTGGAGGAATACTTTGGTTTTGAGCTAAAACAAAGCAATGGAGTAAGTTAGGAGAAGTGGAGAGGAAAAACATGAACTTAGAAGAGAGAGGGAGAGATGTTGGCTTCCTCTTTGCAAGGAAATGACTCCAACCTTCAACCTAACTCCATGGATTTCTTGATACTTGAGGAAGGAAGCTCTCTTGTTGTTGGAGATGGGAGAATAAAATCTCTCTACCCTTTGTAAGTATGGTGACCAAAAGTTGAGTGAGGGAGTGAGAAGGGAGTTTGTGGATTTTTCTTTTCTTTGGGTTTCTTTTGATCAAGGTAGGTAATGAACTAAGATAATTCATATATAGGAAATGGGAGCATATGACCATTCAAAATCACTCATTTGGAGGTAAGAGAAGTCAAGGTTAGGTAAGAGAATATGAAAGAAGGTATGACTCCATAATTTAGGGGTATGGGCATTTTTTGACTTCTCATTTCTTCATTCCAGCTGATAATTTCGGTCATAAGGGGATTTAGGAGAGGAATTTGAGTTCTAACAGTATTTTGGGACGCGATATGGCTTTCGGGGTTGAAAACGAATATTATTCGGTAGCGTTTTGGGCTCCGAAAATTAATATTTTGCTCGTTTTGTAAGCCTAAAATTTTATATCTTGTATTTGTTAATTAAAACTTATGTTTAACTCATTTTATTACTTAAGTTCTAATAAAGATCCGCAATTACTCATCGGATTGAAGTTTTTCAAATTTTAGAGTTTTCGGTTCGACATTTGGCGACAAACGTCCAGGGTTTTATTTTTTATAAATCTTTTACACCCAAAGGGTCCTAAAATCCCTTTTAGAATCTTATTTCATTCGTTCAAATGATTTATTAATATTTGATTCATAGTTACGATGCTAGGAGTGCTTCCGGTTTCGGTTTTGAACCAACCGTCAAATAGAAATCACTCATTTTAAAACTTAGTGCCCTCAAAGGAGTAAAAGATCAATCAAGCAAAAATATATAAATATAATAACATGAAATGTAATATAAATAGAAAAAAAATCTAATTTGGTTCGGGGTATTACAGTATGAGTGTTTAAATTTCGAACCAAAACTTATGGTATTAAGTTTGTCCAAAATATAACTCATATGACCATTAAAATCAATTTAAAATGACACACATATTCAAGCATTCTATTAATTAAAATGTTGAATAATCCAAAATGCCTGTAACTAAAGTACTGGTGTTTCTGAATTCATAATGTTTCATTTAATTTCCCAGAATTGTACAAAGTACAGTAAGTTCTCTAAATTTGCAGTTGACATGCTTAGAATATGAAAGCCTACATTTGTAAGGAATCTGCAGTTCAATGACAAGTCTACAGTTGTAGAGTTAACAACTCTGCAGTTGAATGACTTCGCAGCTGCATATTTTCTTTTCAATGGATTTTCAATTTTCTAAGTTTATCTTTGCAATTTAGTGATTTTCACAGAGTCTTTTTACAATTCCAGCATTCCCAAATTACCTCTCAAGATAGAAAATCTTGAGTCACACAAGGGTTTAGTGAAAATATCAGCAAAATTCAAATCAGTATGAATCTTTGTCAATTTCACTTCCTTTCTTTCATCATGATCTCTTATGAAATGATGCCTTACATCTATGTGTTTTGATCTAGAGTGTAACACTGGGTTCTGTGTAATAGCAATAACACATGTATTGTCACAGAATATAGTGGTTTCTCTTGCATCAATCCCATAGTCTTGTATTGTCACAGAATATAGTGGTTTCTCTTGCATCAATCCCATAGTCTTCCAGCAGCAATGTATTCTGCTTCAGCTGTAGAGAGAGCAATAGAATTTTGCTTCTTATTGTGCCATGCTACCAACCTTTCACTTAGGAATTGACATATGCCACGAGTACTCTTTCTATCAATCTTGCAGCCTGCAAAATCTGAGTCAGTGTAGCCAATGAGTTTAATTCCTTCTTCTTTAGGATACCATAATCCTAGATTTTGTGTGGATCTAACATACTTGATGATCTTCTTTGCAACATTCAAGTGAGATTCCTTACACTACAGGAAATCACACATTCCGTGATGAAATTTTGTGTGACGACACAAAATTCGTCACAATATGTTACCTACAAGTGACAAATTTAATTTTCGTCACCAAAAAGTGGGAATTCATGATGAATTTTCTTTTAGTCGCCACTGGAGTTTTTTTTTTGTCACTAATTCAAAAATTTCATGACAAAAACAAGAAATTCATCACAATAAACTTTGGTGACGATATTCATAATATTCAGTGACGATATTCAACATCATGAAAAATAGTATTTTTGTGACAACTATACATTTTGTCATTAATTATTCAAAAGAATTGGTGACGTACTTAATTCGTCACACTATTATTTGGTGACAATTGTCATTGTAATTAGTGACCATCATAGTAGTCATATAATATAATATTATTGACAATTTTATGTTTCGTCACTAATTGTTCATAGTAATTAGTGACATATTCTTTCATCACCAATATTGATATATAGTGACGATTAATAATCTTTTTTTAATGACGCACTTATTTCGTCACAATATTGTTCGGTGACGATCTAAATTTTAATTGGTGACGATCAATATTGGTCATATAATATAAAGTTTTAATGACAATTTTATGTTTCGTCACTAATTATTCATAGTAATTAGTGACATATTCTTTCGTCACCAATATTGATATATAGTGATGATTATTAATCTTTTTTAATGACGCACTTATTTCGTCACAATATTATTCGGTAACGATCTTCATTTTAATTAGTGACGATCAATATTGGTCATATAATATTCAATTTGCATGACAGTTTTATGTTTCGTCATTAATTGTTCATAGTAAATAGTGACATAGTATGTTGTCACCAATATTTATATATGGTGACGATTAATAAATTTTTCCATATAAAATATAGATTTTACTGAATAAAATTGTAAATATAAAATTTATTAAAAAAATTTGTTTATTAAGGTTCGATCACAAAACCTTTCGATTAAGAGTAGGTATTATGTGAGTAATACTCACCGTAATAATTTCGTGAACGACATATTTTATTTCACGCAGTAACACACAGTTCGGTGTGTAGTGTTGATTTATATGCAGTGTAGTGTTAGTTCATATACAGTGTGGTGTTAGTTCATATAAAATATAATTTTAGTTCATTCACTATGGCATACTACGTGTGGTGTTAATTCATATATAGTGTGGTGTTAGTTTATATACATTGTTGTGTTAGTTCATATACAGTATTTTATGTCATTTATCTCTAACATAATCAAATTTCAAAATAGTTAGAATAATTTGTTGTTCACCATAAAATTTACTGTGTGTATCATTCATATAATACTTTGCCTTTGATTAAACTTGACAAATAAACAAATAACGACCAAATAATCTAGATAATTTTTATTTTAATTTGATGTTTATTATTTATTACCTTTTTGCCAAATAAGCTAGAAATTTTTTATTTTAATTTGATGTTTATTATTTATTATCTTTTTACCATTAATTAATTTTTTCGTATAAAATATAAATTATATAAAAAAAATCGAAAAATATAAATTTTAATCCATCAAGGTTCGAACATGGGACCCTTTTACCTAAAGAGGATAACTATACTACTGGACCAAACACTACATTTGTCTTAGGTATTTTAATAAAACTATCTATTTGAATCAAGTTTGCAGTATAAAAAATGAATTCATCAGTGGCACTTGAACCTATGACCTTTCCAACAATTAACTTGCCTTTCACCAACTAAGCTACACATAGCTTGTTTATTGAACATGAAAAAATATGATAAAATAGAATCCCTATTACTCCCAATTAAATTCTTGGAAAGTTGATAACTAAAAAAGAAATTAAATTCTTGGAGAGTGGATAACTAAAAATTTGGGGTGACAGAGGCTCGAACTCTCCACCTTAAGATCACTCAGAACTATAAGACCTACGCGCTAGCCAACTGAGCCACCCCCACACATGTAAATTTTTTATATATTGTAACTAAAAAATGGATTCTTAATATTGTTTAAAAAAAAATATGATAAAAAAAATCCCCAATACTCGCCCTAGCTCCCCAATTTCTGCGTGAATAAAAGAGAAATTGCGTGAATTATGAATTTTAGCGCATTCAGCAATCAGAAACCGTGATGAAATGACTCATCTGGCCACCGGGCTCCTCACTTGAGTGAGTGACCCGGGTTTGATTACCTTTGGGAACGAATTGGAGATGGGAGATATAAAGGTTGACAAGGAGTTTATTCTTGGAGTGTTTGGGAACTTGGTGTAACTTCTAACTACTAACAACTAACATTACCGATTAAAAAAAACCGCGATGAAATTTGGCAAACTCTGACCAGAAATTCAGCAACCAGAAACCGCGACGACAATTTGGTGTGATTATCAATTCGATTAGTGATTTAGTGATTCAATTTACAAGTATTGATGTTGGGGTCCTAATAGTATCACTCTTTTGTGAGGATGGTATTAGGAACTACTCAGTATAGTATTACATACTATTAGGTTATTTCCTAGTACCATCCTCACAAAAGAGTAATACTATTAGGTTATTTCCTTAATTTTTAGTTTTAAATTACTACTAAAAATAAATTTTTTGCAAGATATTATCTATTTTAGTTTTAAATTACTAGATTATATATAAAAAACAAAATTAGTTCAAAGATATACACATGTTGTACGAAAAGATTACTCGTTGTGTTACCTGCTAGTTGAAATTGTACTTGTAATACTTATAGTAGTCATATCCACTTGTAGTACTCACACATCCTCATGTTTACCAAAACTCCATGTTATGACAAATTTAGTGATTTGGTGTGTGATTATCAATTTGATTAATGATATAGTGATTCTATTTACAAGTATTGATATTGGGATCCTAATAGTATCACTCTTTTGTGAGGATGATATTAGGAACTACTCAATCTAGTATTACATACTATTAGGTTATTTCCTAGTACCATCCTCACAAAAGAGTAATACTATTAGGTTATTTCCTTAATTTTTAGTTTTAAATTACTACTAAAAATAAAAGTTTTGTAAGATATTATCTATTTTAGTTTTAAATTACTAGATTAGATATAAAAAAAAATTAGTTCAAAGATATACACTTGTTGTACGAAAAGATTACTCGTTGTGTTACTTGTTAGTTGAAATTGTACTTGTGATACTTATAGTAGTCATATCCACTTGTAGTACTCACACGTCCTCATGTTTACCAAAACTCCATGTTATGATAAATTTAGTGATTTGGTGATTATCAATTTGATTAATGATATAGTGATTCTATTTACAAGTATTGATATAGGGATCTTAATAGTATCACTCTTTTGTGAGGATGGTATTAGGAACTACTCAGTCTAGCATTACATACTATTAGGTTATTTCCTAGTACCATCCTCACAAAAGAGTAATACTATTAGGTTATTTCCTTAATTTTTAGTTTTAAATTACTACTAAAAATAAAAGTTTTGCAAGATATTATCTATTTTAGTTTTAAATTACTAGATTAGATATAAAAAATAAAATTAGTTTTAACAATTTGAAAAGGGAGAATAGGTATTTCTGAAGGTTTCACCTATTAAACGAATTATTCGATTGGGAAAAAGGGAAAAGTTAAGATCGAGATATGTGGGACCATTTGAAATCTTAGAACGAGTTGGAGATGCGGCATAACGACTTACTTTGACTCTGAAGTTATCTTCTATTCATAATGTCTTTCACGTATTGATGCTTTGGTGATACGTCCCTGACCCAGTCACAATATCGAACTCGATTATTTGGAAGTCAATAAGGATCTTACATATAAAGAATGACCAATAGGTATTCTTGGAAGAAAAATAAAACATTGAGGAATAGAGATATACCCTTAGTCCTAGTGCAATGGAATAGACATAGAGAAAGAGAGGCAACATGGGAGCGTGAATGAGAGATGCTAAGTAAATACCGTGAATTGTTGGTGAATTTGGTGCAAATTTCGGGGGCGAAATTTTTAAATGGTGGGGAGAGTTATAACACCCCATTTTCAAATATATTATATTTTATATTTGTTGGTCCCAAATAGTAAAAAGGTATATGGAGGAATACACCTGTATTCAAATATTTTGGCAAATAAGACAAGCAACCTAAACCATGGACTCTATAACTAACTCAGGTAGCATGTAGTATTTCAACAGGGGACTAGTAA
>JAPKLY010002342.1:0-26140 GCA_026898435.1 Prunella vulgaris | reverse complement strand
AAGATGTAAGCATGTCAAACATACTTTTTTTGGGGCAAGACAAAACCTGCTGCAATCGAATCCATAAGCCAGTTAACTCTGAGCACACATGCATTCACTGCACATCCATACAAGAACTTGAACGATTGTATCTGAGTAAAAAACAGAACAAGAATTAGATATTTCGACCATGCAACATACAAATTGGTATATAGCAAGCCTCTAAGTGTACCAAGGACTTAACTTAAGGAGACCTGCATAGGTAAATTAGTGGGAACAGAGGCCAGTCAGTCATGTTTATCACACCTTTTGATCTGTATAACTCAATATTCTAAAAATGAAAGTGCAATATCATTGAGATTAATCAACTATATATCTGATGTGTGGAACACAGTCTGTATCCATGTATAGATGACTGAAAACAAAGCATACATGACACTCCCACATTAAGACTATTACAGCAAATTTGAAAGGAACAGCTCCACTAACTAAACCTTCACTAGCTCACATTTTAGGGAATGCCAAAGAAAAATGATGTGTGCCTTCAATTGGAAATTACAGCCCAAGATTTTTGCTACGTGGAT
Source organism: Prunella vulgaris (assembly GCA_026898435.1). Classification (NCBI taxonomy): domain Eukaryota; kingdom Viridiplantae; phylum Streptophyta; class Magnoliopsida; order Lamiales; family Lamiaceae; genus Prunella; species Prunella vulgaris. Next base: position 25,577 of record JAPKLY010002342.1, on the reverse strand, counting down.
AAGAATCTCTTAACTGGTCAAAATATTCATTATACTTGCTAAAACTTAGCCACTGAAACAAAGAAATTGTCTTAATAAACGGAGAAATGATAAATTAACAAATTCCGAGACTGATAAATTTTATCTTCTGAATATCTGATTGGCAGACAAATGATTGAACTACATGACATAAATGTCAGGAGAAATAAAAAACTGTAAATATAAAACTTAATATTGAAAGTACATACAAAATGGCTGACCTTCTTCAAACATAAAACAACTGGAAGGACCTGAGACTTCACCCTAGAACTTCTCTTTCCACTCAAGTTTGTGGATGGAACTTGAGAGAGGACTATGCCACCGTATTTTCTAATTAAACCCTCAATTTCCTTTTCCTTTTGGGGAGAAAACCCAGTAAGCAAAAATTCCATGTTTTGAAATATCAACCTTTTCTTCTCCTTATCCAAGTTAGTCTTTAGATATCTGTCCAGGTATCGAGCTCTGGATTCAAGGCGAGCACTGGATTTAGTTGATCTTTTAGCAGCTCTAGTAGAACCTGCAAAGATTTTGCAAAGCAATAATCATATAACAATCAAATCATTTAAATGTAAGAGCATATGAAGATTCAGATATCCCTTGCAAGGTTTTGTAGGCTGTGCCTCCCGATTTTTTTTGTTGTCTGCAGTGTTAGTTTCCTTTTCAGAAAAGTGGACACGTTTTAAGGTTGATATCTTTTGAGCACCTTGACGTTTTCCTGATGTTTGGGGTGGTGCTGTCCCAAATGGTATTTTCTCAAAGATATTGTTTGTGGAACTAACAGGAGCCTGGAGATGGCATTGTGCTCGATGATTCAGGACAACAGACATACCAGGGTTATTTTCCTTATTTGCAACTGGTGGTTCAGCTCCAGAGTTCAAAGTTTCCTCCCCATTACCATGATTTGTCTCCTGGAAAGTCAACTCAGCAATCCTCGGAATAAAGTACGATCTTCTCCAATGATCATCTTTTTCAGAAAATTTAGTATGCGGCAGCTTGCTATAATTTTTAAGGGAAGTGATCTGCCTAGAAACTTTATTTCGTGAGTCACTAATGTCAGCTATTTGCCTGTCCACACTTTCCCCTTCAGCTGGCATATTGTCTAAGGGAGAATTTGTTGGCCCATTGTCTTTCTTATGTTCGATAATATTTGAATGTCTAGGAAGAGCTGGATCATCACGGTTTGTAGCTTGTGTGGAAAATATATCCTCAGAAATACTACATGGCACAAAAGAGCATAGAGGGTCTATCAAGGTTGCACTTGAAGATCGTACATCTTGGGAGAGCAGTACTTCCTTGTCTCTGTTAGAGAAATTTTCACAAGGTATGCTTAATTGAGAAGATATTTTGGCCTCTTTATCACTATTCTGCACAAAGGAGTTTTCATCTGGAGCAGTATCAGCAGATTCTGAAAAAAAGCTTGTCTCACCAACAAAAGGTTTTGGGATGCTATGGTTCACAGTGGCATACTTCACTTCATTCTGTTGAAATAGAAGTACATAAGAAAAGCAACAGTTAAAATCATGTGCTTAGGTTAGAGAGAAAACCAAAAGTACAGAACCTTGAGAAACAAACTTTCTCTACACAAAGAACATACTGAAACGAGCCATTACCCTGTATTATTAGCACAGCAGAAGGCAGTGCATATTATTATTTTTGCATTGGTGTTATTAAAAATCAGCAACACATAGCAACGAGATACTCTTGTTTTAAGTACAGGAAAACCACAAACCTCAATTTTCAAATACGGTTTTATGAAAGCACAAAACTTGAAATATCCTCATATTTCTTATAAAAGAAAAAACATCAATTAAAAGTTAAATGCCTGTATCATTCTGACAACACGAATAACATAAAAATCTCACATCCTGCTTCAACACTATTAAACATTACAAGGTAAATACACTGACAAAGTGCATGCCTAAATCGCTTTCAATTGAAACTACTTTAGTTAAAGGAATAAGTCTGCAAGAAGGCACTTCTAAGTCTAGTACTAATGGAACACTCACAAAGCTCTTAAATACCTAAATTACTTTCAGTTAAAACTACATTATTAAAAGGTTCCTTCCAGGCCATGCAAATGCATTTCTAATCTATTTGGCTTAACCACTAAACAAATCACATGATACTAAGCGAACACAGAAAGAGAAATTTACAAAGTGCAATTCACCAATAAAAAACAGGATAGATACTACTAAGTGAACAAAGGAAGAGAACTTCTAATGGCACTTGCATAAAAAAATTACATGTAATTGAAACTAATATTGTTCAAAGGTTTGTGATTGTCAGCATGAACTTTTTAATCTATTTAGTTTTTTTTTTTTAAAATGTCAGTAGTTGCCTCTGGACTCTGGAGACAGATTAGTGACGGCTTTAAATGGAAATTGAAAATTTGAAATACAGAAACAACATTTGGTTGTAGCACAATACTGAAAGAGGTGTAATGATACTTTGCCATAATAGTTTAACTGAAATAACTGAGAAAAGGAAAACATATCTCAAGCGACCATGTTTCAGAAAGAGATCAGTGTTATAGTACAAAATGCAACTTCAAGTAGCACTTACATTGCTTATCCAACCACCAAACCAGCGGCTTTGGAACTGCTCTTGGACTTTATTTGGTATTGTATAATTTTTTTATGCCAATACAAGAAAATGTACTTGCCTCAATTCAATTATTATTTTATGACAAAAATAAAAGATGACTACAAAAGATAATATAAGATTTACCCTCATCTCGAGAACTCATAATAGGGGATGACCTCACATTAGTTTCGTCTGGATTATTTTCTGCTGTAGGTTTATTGACTCTCTGCAGTTGGAGGATATACTGATTTAGTTGTACAAAACTAAAGAAGTTTAAATTCTGCATAATCACCATGATAGTTAAAATCACTAAAATTTTCCATTTTTCAGGGTCTTTAGAGAGAAGACCAGCTTCCCAAACACTGATGCGTATTTAACTTTAGGGCTCACCAAACATTTCTGCCACTTAATTCTTTAGTAATGAAACCACATAAAAGTACATTGAAGCCCAACTTGATGCTTGGTGTCCTGAAAATACAGGTCTGAAGTTGGATTTGATCAGAGATCAGAAGGTAAGGTTATATGAGTAATCACAGATTTCTTCAACATTGGAGACATATGAATGAGTAACTAAGATCTATTCTCCAGGGGCAGATTCTAGAGAGAAAAGTGTAAACAAGTATATCAATTGGCTCTATAGAGGCAGCTTGAGGCTATGTTACATATATTTTCAGGTAAGTGAACTAGTATATGATTCGTTACCAGTGTACATTCTGATAGGAATTTCACTAAATTTATCCAACCTTGTATTTATGAACCTAAAACTGACAGACCCGTCTAACGGTCTAACCTAAACACAAATGGTTTAATAAAAAGGAGATGACAAATTGTAAACAAAAAAGTTTGAAGCAAGTTTAATTTTCCAACCTCCACTGAATCTGAATGATGAAGCTTAGTAGGAGCATAAACAGTCCCCAAGAAATCATTTTGGAACCCAACATCAGTACGCAAATCACATACTGGATTATAATTTATCTTATTTTGCGTATCACTGCCAGAATCTTCCGTCAAAACCTTTCTTGACTCTATGCTATTGTCTGTAAGTCTTTCCTTTTTACGCCCATAATTAGAATTACAAGATTTATCAGATAACATAGCAGAAGCACCGGTCCTCTTGCGTTCTAATTCTTCCTCATATTCAGATTCCAAAGTATCCTTCACTTGAGATACACTTAATTCATTTCCAGAGAACTCATTCAAGTGAACTCCGACATCTTCAAATGCACTTTCCATAATCACATCATCTAAGTCGGATAAATTATCAGTATCACTTATTACAGAAACTGAATCACCATAGGTGTTTTTCCAGAACTCCAGCCGTGCTTGTTTCAACTGAAGAGAAGCTTCAAGTATAGCTGAAGCAGAATAAGATTTTTCTAAGTCATTCTCAATCAGTTCATTAATTACCAAGGCTTCAGATGCACCTATACACAGTTCTACTGCATCAGCAGCAGCTTCAGACAAATTCAAATCTGCATCGTGCTTCAGCAATTCATTGTCTACACATCTCTCTAACTCCACTTTTTGAGAACAATTAACAGCACCAATATTACAAAATGTACTTAAGTTAACGTCCATCTGGCCCAAATTTCCTAAAGTTTCATGAGATTGATTGATGATAGGATAGTTGGGCTCTGTTTCGGCTGCATCAGTAGTTAGACTTGTATCCTCTGAACTGTAATCTGATGACACGCAAAGATGAAGTTGTACCACCTTCCAAGGAGAAAACATAATAGAGGTTAGATACTTGTAGACAATTTGGCTTCAGAGGGTTTTAAAAAATAGGCACTATCCACTCTGATGACTAAACAAAAATCAGAGTACTGGATTAAAGGCAATCAACACAATATGTCCCTTTATCAAGAACACAGCCATATCTGACTTTGTGTAACCATATCTGTGAGACTGAAAATTCAAACTGAAACTGATGGAAGATGGATGAGTATATGCCTTAGTAGACCCAGATTTCTTGAAATTATTTCTCAGTAAAAATAGCATCATGTGCGTGCACATAGGTTTTGAGCAGTACGCGTGATTTAGAACTATTATTAGTAGAAACGACTTAGCTTTCTTTTTCTTTTTTTAAATCAGCTACATAAAGCAGCCTAAAATAATATATCTACCTAGCCATTAGTGAACATATACACTTCTGATGCATTGAAATAGAGGAGAGAGAATGAGTACATATTCCAATGGAAGATCATAGTTTGCCACTAGATGTATAGGAGGTGTACCTCTTTAATACACATAAATAGATTTGGACAAAGTCTTGTTCATTTAAAAACTGAAAGTCATTTACAATTAGAAGATAATAAACCATGTCTAATGCTGGTTATTTAGAAGAGAAATTTGAGATAGAACAAAATCTGTAATGCAACAACTCACATTGCCAACAGATTGAGAGCAGCTAAATGGTGAACTTCAGTCCCGGAGATGAATAATTGACCAATGTTACATCCATCTTCTTCCCTCAATGATTCTCCATTACTGATGCCCTTCTGAAGGCATAGCAATTCCTGTCAAAATACACCATATGGAATTTTAGTTGCAAGAGATGAATTTTAAACCACTGAATTAAATCACATAGGATTTGAATCTTGCAAAGTGTTCTAAAAAACGGCCTAGTCGGCTGACTAGTCGCTAGTCGGCCGACGCCGACCCGATAAACCCCAAATCGGCAAGAAAAAACGTTCGGGTCTTTAGTCGGCGCCTAGACGCCGACTAGTCGAGTCTAGGCGCCAAGTCGGCAACTTACACGTCCAGATGTCTTCTCCGGCGTCGATTGGTGAGCTTTTCCGGTGGCGCTACTGCAGCGAACAGATGACCGGTGTTTGGACGGCATCGTCGAAGGCAGCGGGTGCGTCGCGTGTGGCAGCGCGGAGGCGAGGCTGCGACTTTGTCTGATGTAGCGCACAGGCGTGGGCGGCGCAGGCGTGGGAGGCGCAGGCGTGGGAGGAGGGCGACTTTGTCTGATGTAGATCTAAAGTATGTCAGGGTTATATGAAGCACCAAAACTATATCACTTCCGGTTTTTCATTTTGTAGAAAAAGAGTGTTTCTACACTAAATCTCTACACTTGTATTTGCGATACCCCATCACCTACTAAACTTCGATACCCCATCACCTACTAAACTTCAGCTCTGTATAGTTTACGGTCAGCTCAATAAATAGTATTAATAGTACTTAAAACTATAACACCTTCATTTTAAAAGCTTTACTATCCACCAACCTCAACTCGCTGCTTGAACGTGATGTGATGTTCCTCCACATACCGCCAATCGCCACTGCATTGCTGAAGCCATGCCGGCAACCACGCATCATCCTGCTAGAAGCTCAAATATGAAATACCACACTGATATAGATCTAAAACGTGAAAAAATTACAGATACCACGTTTGCTAACCTGGACTGTTCCTCAACTGAAAAAATTCAAAGTAGACAATCGCAATAATTTCAAAAATAGATTGATAAGAGCAATTATAAAGATGAGCAATTGATCCTGATTATATAGCAAGATTAGAAATCTGAAAGGTTTTTTACCTCTGAAAATTTAGGAGGTCGGAAATCAGATAAGCTGCCCATTCGATGCGATTCCGGCGGCGGTGGACTGAGGGTTTATGAGTCGACGGTTGTTGGCGCCAAAACGGGTTTTGCCGGGAAATGTAAAGCGTTGCAGCGGTAGTCTGAAATATTCTGCATTATATATATAATGAGAAATGGGCCTAGGCCAATTACGTATTTATTGGGCCTTTGAAACACTTAGATCTCTGGAAAGACAAAAGGCCCCAGCTAATATGCATCCACGTGTATTCGCAATGCACATCGTTGTAACTTGTAAGTACACTCAAATGATGAGTATATATACTTAAAAAAGATTTACTTCCTTCAACTCGGAGCAATTTACATAATAGGGGAGGGGTTGACACATTTTTTTAAATAGTTTTAATATAGTCGCTAAAAAATTGACGCATTCTATAGGATTTAATAAATCCGTCATTTTCATTACATTCTTCGAGCTACCCAACAACAGTCTGAGTGCCATCTCGACCAAACTGTTCACCCAGTTCACAACCATTAACTCGATGTTCCTCTTGACTGAGCTTTCCTATATTTTCACTTGTATGGGTGAAAAAGACAAACACATCTTCATCGGCTCATTTGATTTTGCAGAAATTTTTGTGATGAGTAGTAAGTTTGCTAACTGCTGCCATGTAAATGTTCTTTTCTGAATAGTTCTCCTTATCAACCTTGAGGAGTAGCCCTAAATGATTCTCAAGTTGCCCTATTTACTTTTCGCATAATTATGAGAATTTTTTTCATTAACTAATTGACTTTCCATCATAATATATGTATATGAACTAATTAGTTATAGACAATAGAGAAAGATGAATATATATGTGTGTGTGTATGCACGCGCCTATATATAGAGAGAGTGATGAAGATTATCAAATTGAGCTTATAAGAAGTGATATGCTTAGTTTTGATTACAAGAATCATTTGAGAATTAGTATGCTAATAGTTGAGACTTAATTCTAACTCTAACGGTTTGCGAGGTAAATGGATTACAAAATAAAAGTTATTAAAAAGTCAAATTTAAATCAAAATTCAAAATATATAGAGTATGACATGATGCAATTTACAAACAATATGTAAAGAGCAACATTTGCATAGAAATTTCAGGGAAATGCTCGATCTGCAGACCGAGACAGAACTTGGTTTTACCCAAAGTTTTCATTTCAAATTCAGTTTTTAAGATTGAACTTGCTTCTTCTATCTCTTTCCTTGTTCCGATAATGTTTAGATCATCCACATACACCGAGATGATGTAAAAACCATTAAGGGATTTCTTAGTAAAGACACAAGGAAAAGCCTCGTTATTTACATATTCCTTCTTCAGGAGGAATTCGCTTAGTCGATTATACCACATACGACCTGACTATTTTAAGTCATATAACGAGCGTTGCAACTTAATGCTGAACATACTACGATGTTCGTTATTCCTCATTTAAGGAATAGTTAATCCATCAGGGATTTTCATATAGATGTCAGAATCTAATGATCCGTATAAGTATGTGGTAATTATGTCCTTTAACTGCCAGAGATATATGGCGGAACTTTATAATATTAACAACAGGAGTATTTGTTTGATCACATCAAACTCAATAATGGGTCAATGCGAAAAACCCTTAACCTGTTAATCTCGCTTTGTATCTCTCAACTTCATTTTGTTTCGTATTAATACCTATTTATATCCTTTAGGGATAAAATGTTTAGGGGGTATGTACGATAGAACAAAACAGTTTATTTTGCGAGTCTAGCTCTTCCATATTTGCTTCTTTCTATTGCATCTAATCCAAATGCTTCGAGCATTGAATTTAGATACTGGTACCAGATTTTAGAAAGGGCAATTATGGGTATGAATATGTTGTCGACAACAGTGATATGTTTGTCTCCTGTGTTTATTTAAGATTCATGTAAACCAGATCTTGATCATTTCCCATTGATCTGGGTGTTCCGTAATCCTAGTATTTTGATTGCTATGTGCACGTGCTTTTTACTAGGATTTCTCGTCTTCAGGACGAATCTCTTCAGGAGATTTCATGAGTGACTGAATATATTATTAGCATTAATATACCATGGTTTTGTGTAAGGAGGTTCATTACGCTTCTGGCGTATAGGGGCATCCTTAACTATTCACAGTCACTTCATTTATAATCAGTAATGCATTTGATAATGCATCTGGCACATTACTTGCTGATTATTGCAAGTTTATTTTCTTTTGAACTTCTGGTTCAAGTTTGATTTGTGTGTGGGCCTAAGTATTGAAGATCTTTTGTGTTCCACGTAATTTCACGGTGTTTATTAATTGTGGTATTTTTCTCTCCCCCTAAGGCCGGAAATAGATCTTCGTCGAATGTGCAGTCAGCTAAACGGGTTGTAAACTGATCCCCAGTTAAAGGCTCGAGGTATTTAAGTATTGTGGGAGATACAAAACCGATGTAAATACCGAGTTTCCTTTGTGGGCCCATAGAGGTTCGCTTAGATGATGGTATTGGAACATACACTACACAACCGAATGTACGCAGATAGGAAATGTTAGGTTCATTTCCACGCACGAGTTGAATAGGGGAATATTCATGATATGCAGTTGGTCGGAATTGGATTAGTGATGATGCATGTAAGATTGCATGCCCCCAACATGAAACAGGTAAGTTCGTTTTGTGTAGTAGCGGTCTAGCAATTAATTTGAGACGTTTAATTAATGATTCAGCTAGACCATTTTGAGTATGAACGTGAGGGACCGAATGCTCCACTTTGATTCCAAGTGCCATGCAAAAATCATCGAATGCCTTGGAGGTGAATTCACCGGCATTATCCATACAAATGGATTTAATAGGATGATTTGGGAATTGAGATCTCAACAGGATAATCTGTGCAATAAGCTTTGCAAAAGCAGTATTGCGAGTGGATAGCATGGTTACATAAGTCCACCGAGTGGATGCATCTATTAGGACCATAAAATACTGAAATGGTCCAGATGCTGGATGTATTGGTCCACAAATATCTCCTTGAATCCGCTCAAGGAATTTAGGAGATTCAGTTCTTACTTTACTACTAGAAGGACGAATTATTAGCTTACCCTTTGTGCAAGCATCACATATGTATTCATTAACAGAAGAGATTCTGTTGTGTGTTATGTTATGGCTAGATGAATTACATAGAATCTGACGCGTCATGGATTGTTCTAGATGTCCTAACCGCTTATGCCATAGTTTGAAAGAATTTGGATCATTAAATTTTAGGTTAAGGGCTATATGGAGATTTGAGGGTCTGATGTATGTGTAATGCAAGCCAGACAAGAAAGATGGAAGTTTTTCGACGATGTGATTACGACAATTCAAATAGTGAGTCATCAACAGATATTCACTATTGTCCTTAGTATTTGTTTAAATGTGATAGCCATTCTGTCGAATGTCTTTGAAACTGAGGAGGGTACGCTTTGATTGTGGATACAATAAAGTATTCTCGATTATTAATTCGGTACCCATAGGTAGTATGATCGAGGCTCTTCCGGAGCCAACGATTTGTATGTCGTCGTCGAAAATAGTAGTGACACTTCCTTTCTTTTTAGTTAATGTTTGGAAAAATTGTCTATCTTTTAAGATAGTATGTGTAGTAGCACTGTCTACTAAACACAGAACATTAATCTCCATAAGCACTTAAGTGTATGTTTTAGGTACGTTTAGATATGAGGAATACTAAGGAGAGCCAAGATTACAGACGCTGATTGATCAGCCGCACAAGGGGTCACGTAGATCCTACTTTATCAAAAACGTATTAAATTTTGTAGTCAATAGTCATATGTTCACCCAAGAGGTCATCCTTTGTCTATGACAAAACCTGCTTTGGGCAGGTCGGTGTGTTTCACCGTGATGAGCCTTCCCATTTTTGTCTTTTAGCATACGTTGATACGCCTCCACCAAATGTTTTGGTGTGTGACACGAGCGAGACCAATGGTCGTTGCATCGACACTTGTGACAGACTTGTTTGTTCTGTGCACGTGAGCTCAATGGTTGATCTTGAGGTGCATTCTTTTCAGTTGCACTTGATTGTGCATTATTGCGACCTCGACCTCTTCCCCTACCACGGCGTCGACCTCGGGTCGATCCGCATCCCCCATTCACCTCATTTCGTTTTCCACGTTTACGACCTCTAGAGTTACTCCGAGTAGCATGTGCTTCAGGCACAGCTTGTGAGCCAACCGGTCTAGTATTGTGATTTTTCATCAACAATTGGTTGTACTTTTCTGCAACTAAAAGTGCAGAAATGAGCTCAGGAGTGTGATTGATACTCTTTGGCCCTGTACTGCAACTGGAGTACAAGATTACTAGCATGGAAAATGGAAATAGTTTTTTTCAATTAACTGATCATCAGTTATTGTTTCGTTACACAGCTTAAGCTGAGAAACTATGCGATGTAGGGCGGAGTTATACTCCATTACAGACTTGAAGTTTTGGAAACGAAGTGTTATCCATTCATGTTTGGTTTCGGGGAGGATCACATCGTGTTGTTGTTGGAATTGATCCTGGAGGGATTTCCACAACGTCGATGGATCCCTTTGTTTTTTTTAGTGAGGTATTCGTTCTGAAGATCTTTATGAAGATGATGTCTTAAGAAGATTAGAGCTTGTGCCTTTTGGGCAGGAGTGGATTTAGATGGTTGTCTAATTGTGTCAGTAAGGTGCTTAGAGGCTAAGTTGATTTCAACGTTGAGAGCCCATGTCAAAAAGTTATGGCAATCAAATGCCAATTTATTGAATTCACGTTTAGTGATGTTTGACATGTTTTTGCTACAAAAATTAATAAATGGAAATTTATTAAAATTATTTGTTTGTAGCATTTAATAATTAAGGCTCAATCAATAAAATATTGCTAAGACAAAAATTAATTAATTATAGGGGGTATTGATATTTTTGGGTGTATGACTTGTGAGACATTTATTAATGGGAATTTGGACCCAAAAATAATTATTGGATAAGACCTTAAAAAAAATTGATGATTTGGGCTTTCATAATACCATTATGAATTTGATAATTTTTAATGGGACTTGAACCCAAAAATAAAATAAATGTTAGGATCCAAATAATTAGGATCAACTAATTAAAATGCCCAATCATGTAAAAAAAAAAATGGCCTAAGTAATTAATTTAATTAATATTAATACTAATTAAATTTTTTTTTTTAATTTTTTTTTTATTACAGGGCTCGGCCCATTTTTATTAGTAGGCAGAAGCCCATTTTTGGTGTATAAGGAAATAAGGGCACGGCCCAAGAGTGCCCAAAAAGAGGGGTCAAAGCCCATTTGGATTAAAAACCAGCCCAAGTAACATAACCCATGTTGGGAATTAGGGTTTCATGTTTCTGTTCGCAGACACCATTTGTTGAAAGGGTCAAGATATTTTTGTTAATAAAAAATGAACAGAACGTGGCTGGAATAGTGGGCGGATTTTCCGCCGTCCGTTTCTCGCAGTGCGCAGGTTAGGCGTCGTTGGCGCGATTTCTTTGCTACTCGCCGGAGGCGCCGTTGCGCGGGCGGTCAGCGCCTTCATTGCACAGCTCTTCAGGGGCCACCGCCGTTCGTCGCGCAAGGCGGAGCTCCGTTCTGCTGTCGTGTTTCGCGGAGTCGCGTCGTCGGACAGTGTAGAGGCACCATCGACGTTCGTCGCACAGTGGCCACCGAGGGCGCGGAGTCGCCACCGTGTGGGTGCACAGCTCCGTCGCAGCTCAGTGCCGGTTGCGCTCAGTCGCGGAAACAGATGGGGGGTCATCGCGCGTTGCGCGGTGCCACCATCGCCCACAGGGGTCCGTCGCCGGAGTAGATTCATCGTGGCGCACAGCTGCCGGCGTACGTGCAGTGCCATCGCGGTCCGCTTCAGGGGATCTGCGATGCGCATCGAAAAAAGCCGTAGCGATTCCGGCATCGTACTGTCGCGAAGACTCGTCACCGCGGGTGTGTCGCTCAAGGGCGTCGGTGTCGCAGCAGCTCAGAGAGAGCCGTCGCGTAGGGCGGACACAGGTAGGGCTCGATTTCGTGATTTGGTTTTTACAAAATTGATTTGGGGTTTCTGCTGGGTTTCTGGGTATAAAGGACTGATCGGTGACGATCAAATTTTTGTTTCTGCTTTTGTTATGCAGGCATAGACACATACATACATAATATAAAAGCGAGTAAGATTCAAAGTGAACATACGGTTCATATGAAGCATAATCAATCCAGCACATGATTCAATCATGAATATAATATGCAATAATATGAAATAAATTTACATAGTTTACTTCAGCATATAGAAACATATTTGTTCATGTATCATATAAAAATTATATCAAAAGCTAACAGAGTATATTTTCATTTGAATCAAATATGTATAAGGATATTCATGGATTCCTCACGGAGCATAGATATAAAACATATTCACACATATACATGAAAGGCATATTGCAGGATTCCCAAATATCCACAAATATCCATACATAATATCGTCATCATGAATGTACCCAGCAGATAAGCATAATGTATAATATGAAACCTAATCATGATATTATTCTCAGATAATCATAAATTAAGAGAACTCACAGTAGTCGCTTAAATCCAAAAATTAATTATTGATGGTTGAGGTTTTGAATTCGAATCATCTGGTAAATCCTTAATGCTCGTAGAGACTCGTGCTGATAACGTGTTGTAATCTTGAGAGGAAAGCGTAAAGTAAAAGAGACACAGTATTGATGACCCAGTTCGTCACGTAGTGACTACGTCTGGGGCCGACCAAGCCAGGATAGTATAATAATATGAACTGCCGTTTACAATGATGTGTAGTACAACGATACAATATAAATACAATACATAACCCTAAGTCTTGTGGGCCCTAAAGCCCACTGGATATATTTCTAATATTATATTCATTAATATAATAATATATTTCCATATATTATAACATAATGTATTTAATTTTTATCTTATATAAATTAATATATTAATATCAAATTTGCTAATGTTAGATGCGAATAATAAATTAGGGCACAACTTATGTGAACATTGAAATACTTTGTTATGTAAATATTTTTAATGTATCAAAGTATTTATTTTTCAGCCTACCCCAATATTAATTCCTGGATCCGTCCATGAGTGGAGGTAATTTTCTTTTCGCTCTTATTCCAACCGCCACACGCCGATCATACCTTGTCCAACACCACCACTTGGCCATAAATTCTCTTTCAATTGAAGCTGAAGCGACCAAAAATCCTTATGCCATCGGTTGTAGACGCCGTCGGAAGCCCATTGACTCGACAAGAAAAATCCTAACTTAACATGTGAGACATTTTCAAAAAAAATCTCTAATTTAGTATAAAAAAAATTCTTAACCCGGCATAAAAGATTTACCTATTGTTAAGGGAGTCGGGGACATGTTGGATGACAACTGCAATTTCGGATGGCAAACTCAATGATTTTGAGCGACTTGCGTTATTTTTCAGAGAACGAGGGTGTATGGAATCTACGAACAGTTAGTTATATGATTTTATGGTGTGTGCGCTCATTATTTGATGAGTGAACACACTACCGCACAAACTCCTACGGGCTCATTTGGTTCGTAAGATAAAATTATCTATCCGTCGAAAATATGCATATTTTCGACGGATAGATAGTTTTATCTTACGAACCAAATGAGCCCTACATGTATATATAACCTTGGCCCAAAAATAAATGCAAGAAGCCCGAAAGCCCACTTCCAAGGCCCATCGCCATTTCTTTCGAAATTTTATTGGACACAGCACAACCAGCTGATCAACTCAACAGCCATTCAAAACCAACCACACAACTCAGGAGCAAAACTCTGGCCTCGACAACACCACAAAACCATCATCTTTCACGCCAAATATACGACTCTGATTCTTCAATTTCTTCGCAACAAAAACTGCTGCTGTTCGTGTGAATAGCAACATACAATTTTTTTTTTTCTGAAATTCGTGTATATATGATGTCGTGTGCATTATCGGGTAGCGGCTGCGCAATTTCTGCATCACCGAGCGGTAGTAGATTGGTGTTCAACAAGTTTGAGCTCAACAGGAGGCGAAATTTGCAGTATGGTCTCCGAGTGAGAGCCTCTTCTGATGATGCGGAGGAGTGCAATACTGAAGAATGTGCCCCTGATAAAGAGGTCATTCCCCCCTTTCTTATCTTCAATTTCTTCAAACTACGAGTAACGATGCAGTGATAATGTGTTTGTGATAGATTTTAGTTTTTTTTTTTTTTTTTAATGTGGGAGAAGTGATTTTTGATTGAGGGGATGATTTTCAATTTCTTGCTCAAGCTGAGAGAATTGTGCGAAATTGAAATTAGGTGTATAAATTGATGATGTAATTGGGTCATAATCATTGGACATGCTGCACTTGAGGATGATGAGAGATGATATGAAGTGAGGGAATTGTTTGAAGATTGATAGTTTCCACATGGTTCACTTGCCCATTTGTTTGGGAGGATGTGATATGAGGGATAATGGATCATGAAGGGATAAGGGATAAGGGATATGAGGTGATGCAGATGTCCCAACATTTGGTTTGACGAATTATATTCCCGCCTCCACCACTTCCAAGACGCATTCTTAAGCAAAGTTACAAGCTAACACGTTTCTTAAATTATCTTTTTTAAGTTGTTTTTAAGACTACATGATAAAGAGTTCTCAATTATTTCTAAGGTGAAGGAATTTGAGGATGTAAAAGACTAGGGAGTTCATTTGTTTGTGGTATTTTTTTGGTCCTTTGGCCTAATGAATGTATGAAGTTATTGTTTTGTGCATTGGATTTTTGATGCTATATGCACACTGATATTATCATTATGCTTCTGTATATAAATAAATATTTGATTTCTGTATATGTTTCAAAATTTTGGCTTACGCAGATTAGATTTAACAAAAAATATAAAATAAAGCATAGTGACTAATAAAAATTGAAGCATAACAATTCACGCATATTTTTTAAGTTGAATTTTCTGGATATGTAAATCAGAATCGAATAAATTCATAAATAAATCACTCAAAATTTACATTTAAAAATAAAATAAAAAGAACCAACTTACCCATCAAAACAAGAACATAACTAGGACCAACATTCCAACCGTGCAAATAACCTTCCCACTAATTACAAAAGCAGAAGTCTCGCCGCCTCGACTCGGCGGCGGCCCCGACTGCGCGGTTGGCAGCTCCGCCGTGGTTGTATTATTACCATTATAGCCTCCAAAAACATTGATGGAAAACCTCATGCCCCCAAGACAATGGTTATCTTTGTCACAAATAAAATTGTATTTTCTTGCTTCAAGAAGTCCAATTTCATCGTTTCCACTAAGGTAAGTTGCAATTACTCCACTGCTGGCATTGCACGATCGATATGTCACATCCCTTACTTCTTTCACATTGTGTTGAATTGTCGAGTACTTAAACACTACACTAACCAAAAAAATAAAACACTATAAACAAAATTAAATTACAATACTACTTTATTTAAAAAATTCCATCAAAATTGAAAGAACTCAGCCTCATTTAAAAATTTGAATTTATAATTGAGCATGTGACTAATCCAAGATTGCAAATGGCGCTTGGTGGTCGTCGGGTGAGGTGCCAAGATTTTTTTTTAAAAATTTCTTATTAATATTAAATTTTTTTCTAAACATATATTAATAAAAATATATATTATAGATAAATTATAAATTTACAATATAATTAATAATCATTACAAAATATAAAAAGCCAACAAAATATTAAAAATTATCATAATATGATATTGTCCTATTTCTAAATGAAACACAAAAAGAGCAACATACATAGTACGAATAAATTATTAAGTAGTTCAATTAAACTTTCATTTTTTAGTAATTTTGTAAATTAGTTTTCATTTTTTAATTTTAGTTCTAACTTTTAAATTGAAATAAAATTAAAAAAGAAGAGTAATGACCATTTAGGCGGTGCCAAGACGGTCTCGACAATGCCAAATGTGTTGGCGAATTTTTTTCGACAATTTGACCTTGGCGTCGGCGGCCGAGGGCCTTCAATCATCTAGTCGGCCGCCATTTACATCTATAGACTAATCTAATGTATTTGAGGTAGTTCAACAAGTATATAATTTAAATGAATCGAATTGATTATAGTAGAATTCGAATCGAAAGTTTTTTTTCCTTTGTACTTTGATATTATTAAAGAATTTTATCTCGTCTAAGAGTCTTCCTAATGAAACTATGCATGGAAATATAAAAAGGCTCATACCAAGTACGTCGGCGACGGTGAAATTATATTTCTCCGACCAGGTAAGATAATTTGTTCCGGTGCCGGAGTTCCATCCACTCTCATCGCCTACTCTATAGACATCAGAAACAGCAACCTCAAGAAATACCAAATAAATTAAAAAGATTGAAAATTTGGGAACTTTAAACATGTTCATAGCTAAATATATGGAAGATGAAAATTTATAGGGGTTCTAGATGAGAGAGGAGGGAGAAAACATATAATTTGTCTGAACAAGAAATCATGTTGGTGGAACACCATAATTTCTATAAACTTGGAAGGTTTCTTAAGAACTTAACTAAGTCGTATTCAAATATATACTTATTTATTTAATTTGAGTAATCTTTGCACCGTGCAATTTAAATGCATATTTGAATAATGTCGATTGTCTACATATATTGAAAAGTGCAGTTACCATAAAAAAAATACAATTGTTTTTGCTTGTAATTTTCAGATAAAATATGATACTGTTAAAATTAATTTTTACTTCAATTGCACAGTAAACCTGATGCATATATATAAGACTTCATTTAATTTTAGTTTAATTTGAAGAATTCCATATTTATGAGATATTTAGTAATGTTCAACTTGATATATATTATATACTGTATGGTTGAATGATTTTGTTGGCCTGTACTTATCATACTTAAAAGTTATTGCAATTTTACTTTGAATATTTCACATTGAGGAGATGTGTATACGTTTGTACAACTTATGATTGACTTTCTGTTTTGTTATATAATACATTTTCTTAGGGTATAATAAACTATTTTAATTATATAAATCACTGAGATTTATATTTATGAATTTACTTTTTTTATTTTATTAAAAAATCGTTCATGATATGAACTAATTTTATAAAGTACTTACTTTTTTTGTAGTATTAATCTTGCACAAATATTAGAGCATGTTTAGTTTAAAAGATAAAATTATCTATCCATCTAAATCAAAAATATAATTATTTATCCGCCAATATACTCTATTGTGTTTTGAAATGCATCCACAGTAAAATTGAAATAATTAAAATTACTCTCTTCATTTAAAATGCATGAAGACGAGGATTGAATAAATTATTCAACTTTATGATGATCTGTATATACATACATGAAATTATTTCTATATATATGTGTTGAAAATATTGGTTTTGATCATATTTTAATTAAATATTAAGTGATAATTTAATTATCCATTTTGTGTAAATGGATTTGGTTGATTTATTTCTCAAAATCAAATTGGTGCGAATGAAAAATTAATATCATTTAATATGTTTATAAATACATTAATGGATGTATTTATTGTAGTAATAGTGAAGTGTTGTGTCTCTTTAAATTAAAGAGGTAACCTTTAGTGAATAGTTTTTCCTAAAGGTTGCAACCTTTTGAAGAAGTGAATTGGTGAAGAGTCATACCTATTACCCGTAATCCTTGGAAATCTATAAATAGATCTTCCCCACATTTGTCTTGAATATACTTGAAAACACTTGAAATGAATTTCATTTACATACTATAAGTCTAGTGCATGCATACTAGAAAATGTAGTATTGTATTAGAGTTGAGTCCGAAAGTTCCGGATACTCGTTTGTGATTCGCTGATAGCTTTCGCTTCGTACTGCAGCAGGTGGAAGGCTCCAAAGTCGTTGTATCTTGGGGACGGTTGTCATGATCCGTATTGCACATGTGTACGAGACAATAACATCTTACAGAAAGCGAGTCTAACTCGTGTCTCGACTTTACCGTATCAATTGCATAAGTCATATTCGTCTACACACCATTTATTATTGTATTTTCCAACAATATGTGTGTGTGAGAAATTTCAGCCTCAAGTGGAAGTGTCAAGAAATAGTGAATTTCTTTATTTGGTGCCACCATTGAGTCAACAAATTTTGGCTCTTTATTTATCGTTTTTTATAATTTTCTCCAAAATTGGGGATTAAATTTTAATAAGACATGTTTAATATCCACTGTATTTAGAATTGACATATAACTTCATTTCTATGCATGCATGTGTGTTTATTCCTGAATCAGTCAGAAAGAATTTTGCTCTTAGAAAATGTTAGGTGATAAAATATGAAATTACAAAAGAAAAGAAAAAAAGTTACATGAAAATAAATTACAATAAGGGTCTTCTATTTATTTATTTTTTTAACGAATGATTGGTTAAATCGAGTCAAAAACTTCTCTTTCCCCCACAACATGAAAATGTGTAGGTAGTGCATGACAAAATGTTTTCAAATGTGAACTAGTTTATGTCTCGTGATGAACAACATCACAACGTCAAGAGCTCCATCGAACTAGAACAAATATCGGACTAGGCTGTTACTTTTTTTTTTGAACTATGAATGAATGCAGAAAACTAAAGTTTTAATGCAATTTTGGGTGTGTAAAATGAAGAGAATGAAATCCTATTTATAGTAGGGGTTGCAAATCGTGTAATCGTGTCGACACGATACGATAAGGTGAAACACAAATACGACACGATAAGATACATGTAAACACGAATACGAACACGAAAATTTTCGTGTCAACACGACATGACACGATAATAACACGAAAGTTTATTATCAATTTTAAAAAATTAATAAATAAATAAAAAGACACGATAATGACACGAAAATTAATAAATTTTAGATTTTATTATCAATTTTAATAGAATGTATTTAATGTTTTGTATTTAAAATTTATTAACGTGCAACTATCAGATACATATTAATAATGTATATCAGATCACCAACAGATTAACATGTTGCTAATGGGTTAATGTATCATCTATTAATTTTATCGTGTTTAACGGGTTGACACGACACGAAATAATCGTGTCCTTATCAGGTCGACACGATAAGGACACGAACACAATAAGTCTAAACACTAACCCGCAATTTTCGTATCGTTTTTGTATTGTGTTATCGTGTCGTATACGAAATTGTCAACCCCTAATTTATAGTTCTTGGAATCCACTCTGGGGTTGGATCCTCCATCAAAAATCGTAAATTTCTGTTTAATTGGTGTAATAATGTACGATTGCAGCTCATTAGCTGTTAATCAATTTTGTAATGTCACGCTTTTTGAAGTCACAATTTAACTTTGTATCTAACACTCAATAGATATTTAATTCCAAGTTCACTTATGGACTCTTCTTTTTAATTCAAGGCCCAGGTTATTGGCACTAGCCATATTGTTAAATACACTATCCTATTTTTTTTATTTTGCAATAATTAATGTAAAAAGACATAAAAGTCCTTATAAATTTTCCCTCCATTTCTATTTAGTAAATACACTACCCTATTGAAAGACCCGAATTTAGGGCAAATATTCGACAACTTTGGTAGAAAATATACTAAAATTTTCATTTTGATCCAACTATCAAAAACATATGTTGTACATGTTTTGTTGAAAACATATGATTCAAATATGTTTAGTATGAATCAAAGCTTAGAAGATGCATATGTAAGTTTTTAAAAACCTAATTTTTTTTATTGTTGTTTAGTCTATAATAATTTGCATATATGTTGTTGTTGTGATATATTTTATAAGTATTATTATTATATGTGTATATAAAATTGATTATAGACATATCGATAATGTTTTCGTGTTGAGAAAATTGAATTTTCGAAAACTCGCGACGCTGTTTTTCATCTCTGGTGTGCTGAAATTTTGTCAAAATTTCTGATTTTTTTTCCGAAATATTACATTTTTTTCAAAAAAATTTGTCGAACAAAATGAAAATTTTCGAATATTTGTAGTAATTTCTGCAATTTTTTTCGAAAATATTTGTTTTGTTCATATTATTTGATGCATAATATTAATAGTGAATATACATAATATCAATATTGTATATACATAACAACAATATTTCATAAAATCAAATTCATGTGAACTCAAGTATGCACAATTTTTTTTTTAATTTATCACCGTGGATTTGAATCTCTTCAAACACCATAGAAGTCTCTTTTATAGGGATGTGAATGAGGTGGGGACGGGGGGTCAATCCCCATTCCCGTCCCTGCGGTCACGGGGAATCCCGTTTTTGTCCCCGTGAACTTCAAGAAAAAAATTTATCCTCATCCCAGCCTTGCCGGTGAACCCGTTCACGCGGGAAATCTCCGATCCCCATGAATTTTATTATTATTTTTTAAAAATTATTAATTTTCATTAAAAATATAAATTTAAAATATTTTTAAAATACAAAATATAAATTGAAAATCTAAAATATATTTTAATTAATTTATGTACTTATATTTTATATATTATACATATTTATGCGCACACACACACATATATATATATATATTTATATGTATAAAAATAAGTGGGGCACTACGGGTCACGGGTGGGGGGCGAGGTTGGGCAGGAAATACAATCATCGTTTCTGTCCCTGCTTGCGGGGAAAATATTTCCATTCCCATTTTTGTTCCCGTTTTCTTTGGAGTTTTCCGTCCAATTCGAGGCGGATTCCCATCCCACAGGAATCAATAATTCTCCGTTCTACTATCAAGCCTACTCATTTATGTTCACCATTAAAGCATCTTCTTTTATTTAAAATAAAAAAAGGAAAGTTGGACGAGGTACTGATTTGTAAAGTAGCATTTTTATAAAGTGAGTGTTATAAGATGTTCACATTTAAATAAAAAGTTAATAGAGTGTACTTATTAGAAAGAGAGTGGAAATAAGTCACTTATTTCAAGGACGTTCATTTTTTACAGCTCAATCCTTAATCTCTTTTAACACTTTGGCCACGTTTATATGCACCCACATTTGTTCGTAGTACACACACCTCACAATTTCTTTTTAATAATTTAATTCAATTTTTTTTTTTTTTTGCACCCACCTTCTCGATCTTCATTGTTTCTCCTCTCTTTTTCTTCTCACTTTCTTATTACTTTCTGTTGATAGAATTTACTAATCGATGTTTGTTTATGTGGCTTTACAACATATCAGTCCTATCAAACAATAATCTTTGAATTAATGTTCTTAGGGAGGGAGAGAAGACAGTTTTGAGAGAGAAATATTGCAGTAGGGATTGTATTAATTGTGTGAAATGTGAGAGTCCCTTCAATAATTACAAGAGAGGTCTTATTTATAGGTGTACCAGTGTGAGACGGCACCTTACGAGCCTATATGGCTTCCGGTGTTGACGAGGGTCCGTAACCCTCGTCCTGGTCCCTTACACTGCTCCCTATGTTGTGCCTAGTCCTACTACTATGCCTTAGACTAGATGGACCTCGTTAAAAACCTCGCCGTAAACCACCCTTGTGGATAAAACCGGACGGAGGAAAAAAGAGCGCACCATCGGGGTCCTATCGACTAACAGGCGAGCTCTAAGATGAGCACTTGGGCGAGCTCTGACGCCTTGGTGCCCTTTGCGTTGTATAACAGGTGGTGTCCCGGAGGTCGGCGCCCTGGATGCTGGAGGTGCGTTCTGCACTCTGGCGAGCTCATAGGCGACCTCCCAGGTGTTGGGCCTCTTGATTTCCTGATTCGCCTCGAGTAGCTCGCCCATCAACAATTGCCCCCAGCTCGCTTTCATCATGACTTGACATGTGCAGGCGAACTGCTATGCGAACTCTCGGGCGAGCTCCTGCAAGGCGGTCTCTCGAGCTGACGTGGGCGGAGTCCGAGGCTTCGTGCACGTCTTTATAAGTGTCGTTTCCCGCGCTCATAATAACTTTTCAAATTCTTTGCAAAAAGGTCCCTGGTCTTTCAGGAATTTCGAGCTCGCGCCCCACGTTTATAAATAGGCGAAATCAAGATAATCCTTCACTTTGCTTCGTCACTTTTTAGAGCGCATTTCTGGCGATTGTTCCCTTGCTCCCGACGTGTCTCCGAGCATCCCCCAAGGTAGAAATCCGGATTTTCCTTCTTTTTCTTCTTTCAAATTCTTTTCGGGTTTTTGGCCGTTTCTTGGATTTGAAAACCAAAACTTTCCGGCGATGCCTCTACCATGTCTGAGAACTCCTCGAGCCGCACCGCTTCGAATCGTGATTTGGGAAAAGAACCAATGACTGATGACTGTCCAAATCCCCAAGCGATACATGTGGTCATCTCCTCGGGCTCTGGGGCGAGCTCCGAAACTTTCCCGGACAGTGGCAGACTCCTGGGGTCGGTTCGTTCTGACTCTGGCGAGCGGGCTACTAGCTCTGGCGAGCAATCCCCACTCCGTGAGCTCTGGGACTACTCTGAGCGAGCTCCGGGGGGAGCTACGGCCCCGGACGAAGATGAGGTCGCCGAGACCGAAACTCAAGAGGAGGTCGCCGAGGTCGGGGCCGGCGACGTTGCTAGCGAGCTAGCTCGCGAGGTCGATGAGGAGGTCGGCGAGGACATGGGGACGGATGTCACCTACGAATACCTCCGTTTTATTGACTTTCCCTTTCCCAAGCTTCCGGAACATCAAATTCCCGCCGAGGTCCTGAATGACTTCGACTGGAATGAATACGTGAGGGCCCACGAGGCGAGCTTCCCCTTGCCCCGGCGAGCTCCGATCCGAAAGGCCGCTGGCAAATCCGACCTCAAAGCAAACGGGGTGGAGAGCATCGTCAGCGAGTATGCCCTCCAGGATATTCGGAGGCGGTTTCGTATTCTGTTGGATATATTTATGTATGCCGTTGAGGAGAAAGAGCGAGCCGACCTCCCCCCTGCCGGACTCACAGCTATCAACTATCACACTCTGAAAGCCGGGCTCACCCTGCCCCTTCACCCCATCATCGGGCAGTTTCTGGCGGACACGGGCCTCGCCATTACACAGCTTACTCCGAACGCATGGAGCAACCTGTTGGCAGCTCTGACATTTTTTTGCCTCGAGGGCTATGAAAATCGACTAAGCACGGCAGAGATCAGCGAGCTCTTTAATGTGATCCAGCAAGTTAGGGAGGGGAAAGGATACTATTCTTTCCAAGCTCGCCCGGGGGACAAATTCTTGGGCGACCTCCCCAATAAAATCTGGGACTGGAAGGAGCGGTTCTTCTTTATTGGGGGAGATTGGTGGGCTCCTAATGGCCGTGGGGGGCGCATCCCTACTCCCGAGACTTATGGGGAGGCGAGCTGTAGGTGGCGTACCTTAGTGTGTGTGCGTCGGATTAGATTACTGACCTAATCTATCTTTTTGCAAGTTTGAAGCGCCACAGGTCGAGCCGTGGGAAGCCGGAGATTTCAATTGGCTTCGAGTTTGTGCGGACAGTATGTTGTTTGCGAGAAAAGAAAGATTGCGAGATCGAACATTTGTGCCAACATCACTGTCGCAGGCTCGTCGGCCTCATCACCTCGCCGCACCACCTCGCTGCTCAAGGTTTTAGTCTTTTCCATTTTGAAGTTCACATAGCTCGCCGTTTCATACGTTGAGGTCGCCGGATTGCTTATCACTTATCTTGCAGGTGCAGGTCCCGCTGCCGAGCTCCCGCCGTTGAAATTCATGAAGCCTACCACTTTTTAGCTCGGCAGCTGAGGATGGGTAAACCTCATCCGGGAAGGGAAGGCATCCCCTCAGGAGCTGTTCTGGACGCGACGAAGAAGCTAGAGCTCGCCAAAGCCGCTGATAAGGCTGGGGCTCTGGCTCTCAGAGGACCTCGGCGCCTCCCCCAACAAAGGAGAAGGTCGCCTGCACTAAGAAAGGGGAGGGCCGAGGTTCCAACCCTGAACGGGGCACCCAGCCCCCTCCGCTCCACCAGACGAAGTGAACTCTCCACCGGGGATATGGTTCGTGAGTGAGCGAAGAAGAAGCTCGCCCCGTCAAGCGAGTTAGGACTGAGGGTGGCTCCGTCGAGCACAGCGGCCGAGGGGGCTCTGGATCAACCCAAGCAGGGTCAGGGCGAGCTCTCGTGACTCAACCTTATCAAGCGCCTCCAACTCCTCAGAGTGCGCCCCCGCCGTTTCCCTACGGGGTCCCTATCCGGGATGATACCCTCCTCGGGCTCAACCCTGATAGGTTCGGGTAAGTGGGCGATCTCTTTTTAAAGTTGGAAGCCATTGTGATTTTCATGATTTTTGCTAACTGATTCGAGCGTGTGTAGGTATGCTCCCGCCGAGCTTCCGCAGCGACCCGAGTCTCTCCACACCGCCGAGCGATGCAAGGCCCTGAGCTCGCCGAGGGATCTCCCAGAGGGGTCAGCTCGCCGAATATTCACTGAGGCCCCCAAGTACCTCTCCGCCTCGGAGCTCGCCATGATTGAGAGGCAAAAGCCCACCGACAAGGAGAGGTTGGCGATGCACTATGCTTGTGCAGCAATGGCAGCGGCCCAGCTCGTCACCGATGAGGTCACCACCGCGGAGAGAGCTCACCACGACACGAGGAAAGCGTTCATCAAGGTGAGCGACGAGCGGAAAAAGGCTCTCGACGAGCTCACGAGGGCAGAAACTAAGGCGAAGGCTTCACTGGAGGTGGAGCGGCTCGCAGTCAAGAAGGCAGAGAAGCTTCAAGCCGACCTCCGCCAGCAGCAGGCCGAGCTCGAGGAAGCTCGCCGAGCCCTTGCCACACGGGACGAGGAGCTCACCCGGGCCCGGGATGAGGTAGGGCTCCTTCGGGATCAGAGCCAGGGGAATTCAGAGGAGTGCCAGAGGTTGCGGGACGAGGTCGCCACTCAGGCCCTAGAGATCGCCGAGCTTAAGAGTCGCCCTGACGCCGCCATTACGCCCGAGGCATTGGAGCTCGCCGAGGTGGTCGCCACTGACAAGGGCTATGTGCTTTGTTTTGCTGAAGTTATTCGCTCCTTCCAATGGGCGCGGATCAACAACGATAGCGAGTGGGAAGCCCTTGTCAGCGAGTTCGAGGACTGTTTGGAGAAGTCCACGATCCCCCCGGCACGGAGCTAAACATCGGAGACCTCGCTGGCTACGGGATCAATCTTGACGCTGCTCGTAAAAAAATTCAACATCATTCAGACGAAGCAGGTCTTGACTGCCGACCTCGCCCAGGAGGCCGAGGATGCCGAGGGGGATGCTGGAGGCGAGGTGATAGCTCCTTGAGAGTTACGTACCCAAGTGTAGGTTGATTTCAAGTAATAAAATTTCTCGGGAGACCGAGTGTCGAACCACAGGGAGATTTGGAAGAAAAAGATATTATCTAGTTGAGAGGTTTAAATAAAGTAACAAAATACTAGAGCTTCGGGATTCCACTTTAGATAAAAATACTAGAGTTATGATCTTGGTTATCTTTGATAACTC
>JAPKLY010002341.1:0-26144 GCA_026898435.1 Prunella vulgaris | reverse complement strand
TCTTTCTTTCTTTCTTTCTTTCTTTCTTTCTTTCTTTCTTTCTTTCTCTTGGATCTTGTACAATCTTCTCCCAATAGCCAGCAGATCCACCTGTGGATTGTGAATGATGCATCTTTACAGCCGGTAGCTTGACAGCTGTAGACTTGGGCAACTGTATGATCTTTCCTTGTGAATTCTTCTTCTTTTCACTTTCAAAATTCCTTTTCCTTTCAGCTTCAGATTGTTCAGCCAATCTTATTGAAAAATCCTTGGATTTTGCTGCCTCAAAATCTTTAGTCATGGCTTCACCAAATCCTTTCACTTTTTCAAGAATCTGTTCAGTCTTCTTGTCTCCTTCTTTCAATTCTTTCTCCATCTGATTACTTTCCCCCTTTTTGCCACTATCAAAATGTTACAAAATGGTTGAAAATTTCTTTATTATATCATCCTTTATACCGCTGTTATCAGAAATCAGATTTTCTACATCCTTTATCATTCCTTGAACCTCCAATTTTAGTTTGAATGAATCATCTTTTATAGTGTTGATTGCGAGTTGAGATCAATTATCTCTCTTGTCTTCTTCATGGATTCAGACCTTATCTCATCATTTTGTTTCATCAGTCCATCAATAACTTTCTTGAAGCTTTCTTGCATTGTTTTTCTTTCCAGTACTCCTCTTTCTTCAACCTTCATCACAACATCCTCAACACCTTTCTTCACTTTCTGAGAAATAATTGTATCAGGGATTGTCTTCACTTGTTTCAAGATTGCAGCTTCAATACCCTTCAAAGTATCCTCAAAACCCTGAAGTTTTGATACAACCTCCTTAGGTGTCATCTTAGGGATAGAATCACTATCTTCCTCTTCTGAATCTGCTTCCTGGATAACAAGTTCTTTCCCTTTTCCAATTTTCTGTGATTTTGCAGGTGCCAACTCTACAGCTGTAGAGTCTTCTGTTGTAGCCTTTCTCTTGCTAGGAGTTAGATGAATTTCCATTTTATCAGTAGAGAAATCAGCCATGTAATCTTCAAGATTTTCTCTCTCCAGGGCTGAGTAACTCTGCAGAGGGGGTGTCCCTTGCTGATAAATTTCATCTAAAGTAAACATTGCAGGGGGAGATTGATTGAATAGATTTGCAACAGGATTGGATAAGTCCTTTACTCCTTCATCAATTTCTCTAGAAGTTTCTTCAATCATATGTTCATTTGCTTCAGTTTCTTGAATGTGTGGAACTTGAACACTTTCAATCTGGGCTTGTGCACCACCCATTGGTGCATCATCATCATTGCCTTTATCATTATCATCAGACTTGTCCTTTGGTTCTTTGCAGGGAGAACCATCCTTTTCAACATCCTTTTCTTTTTCTGCTTCTTTCTCTTGTTCAGCTCCTTGAACAACATGTGTAGATTTTTCTTCAATTGGAATCAATTCTGCAGCACCAGCTCCTGCAGATTCCAATATGGCTGGACCTTCAGCCAAAGTAGATAAGCCTTCAGCTTCAACTACATGGGTACTTCCTTCTCCAATTCTAACATGGATGTCCTCATCACTTTCAGAACCGACAACTTGATAGTCAGCTCCAGGAAAATAAGCATCTGTATCAACTTCAGATCCCATCACAACTCTTAAGGCTGCAGCTACAGACTTTGTGATTTTCTATTTTTTAGTCTCAGCCACCACTTCCTTACCTTTTCCTTTATCTTTCCTTATTTTCCCAGCAATGACCACTTCAATAAAATTAGGTCTTAGTAGTTCATTGACATCTGAGCAGTTTGTCCAGTCTACAACCCACTGGAACAAAACTCTTTCTTCTTCCTTTAATTTCTCCAATTCTTCTTTTACGAGCTTCCATTCCTCAAATTTATGTCTTTCTTCTTCAAATCTCTCTATTGGAACAACTGGTTGTTGTTCAATCTGAGTGGGAGCTTCTACTTCTTCCAAATCCTCTGGCTGTCCACTTGTCAAGTCTATAGCTGTAGACTTGTTCACAATTTCAGTATCATCAGCCTCTTTTGAATGAAACCTTTTTGCTCCTTTCTCTCTATCTACTTCATCCTCAGAATCAGTCTTTTCATCTCTTAAGAGCAATTTTCTCCTGACTTTCTTCTTCTTTCTTTCATAGTGTTTCACAGGACTTGAAATAACTGTAAGTTTCTTCTTCTTCACATCCTTACTTTTATTTCTTTTCTTCTGTGAAGTGGCCATAGGAGCATCCACAACTCCTCTCTTAAAATTGGCTTTCCGAACAATCCATTGAATAAGGATGGGTTGTCCAATGTGCCCATTGAACAAAGTAAAACCTACTTCCTTCAAAATGTAGTTTAGAAACAAACTAAAATCTTTGTTTCTGCCTTCTTTTACTACATCATTACTGTTGACAAGGCGAACTAATACAGCGAGCGTCTAAATAGTTACGAAGGACTGGTAGGCCGCGAAGCTCGGAAAGGTGGGTACCAGCTTGCCCAGGCCTTGAAAGGCCTAAGTTCGGCCAACCAATCAGGCCAAGCGAAGGGAGCTCGCGAAAGAACTCGCCCACGAGGGGGTAGCTCGCCCACGAGCAAAGAGCAGGAGCCCGTCCTCACAAAATCCAAGATAGCACAAGGCTCGGGGGCTCACCCGAAGTAGCTTGATCCTGCCCCGAGGAAGACCTCACCGAAGTTTGTCGTCACACAACACCCAGGAATCACACAAGACATTAATGCTCGCTCAGGAGCCCACCTCTGAGCTCGCCTAAGAGCTCGTCCCGTAGCCTGCTAGATCCCGATGGTTGTGCTCTTTTTCCCTCCGTCCGGTTTATCCACAAGGGAGGTTTACGGTGAGGTTTTTAACGAGGCCCATCTAGTCTAAGGTATAGTAGTAGGACGAGGCACGATATAGGGAGTAGTCTGAGGGATTAAGATGAAGGTGTGGAACCTTCGTCCACACCGGAAGCCAAATAGGCTCGTAAGGTACCATCTCTCACTCGCACACCTATAAATAAGACCTCTCTTGTACTATTCACAGGATTCCAATCATAATACACATTTTACTTTCTCTCTCTAAGCCCTCATTTCTCTCTCTATATTATATCCAAGAACATGAAACCCTCAATTATTGTTTGATAGGATTAATACGTTATGAAGCCACATAAACAAACACGATTAATAAATTCTATCAACAATTTGGCGCTAGAGGAAGGGCTAATCTGAAAAATTAAAATTTTTCAAGAATAAAAAGTAAGGGTTTTGTTTGAAGATTTGAAGGTGTTCTTGACAAAATTCAAGAACACTTGAAGATACACACACATATTCATTCCTTCCAACGAAAACCCAGATTTCCGGATAAAAATCCAAATTTTTGGATTTTCCAGATTCTGCCCGAAAAAAGTTTTCAAACGCACACGTGTACTCAAATAAACCGAATTTTGGATAATTCGTTGCATGCGACGCTAGATGAAAACCCGGATGAAGTTCACTTAAGCTGGCCGGAGATCATCACCTCGGTGACCTCCCCCCACCTCGGCGACCTGCTGCAAGTTACCCCCTTCAGAATATGAAAATGGCCAAGGGACAGACCTCCGCAACTGCAGAAAGATCTAAGGGGGGCAACCAAGACCAGGCCGAGGTGGAGACCTCGCGCCGACCTCCCCAAAAGAGCACCGCAGCTCTGTGACCTCCGCGGGTTGTGGTGACCCATGAGGATTTGAGCCCTGCTCTGAGGGACCTCGCCAACAACCCAGACGAGCTCCAGCGCACCATCGCGACCTTGTAGAGGCAGCATGACGAGCTCGCCCTCGTACCTAGGCGAGCTCCAGCTGCCGAGACCAGGGAGCAGACGAGGCCCACTCAGGGCACCCAGACCTGGGGGAGTACAGCACTCTCCCAACCAAGCAGGAGGCGAGCTCAGCCCAAGCCTGCCAATACCGAGAATGGGCCGGAAAAGCCAAGGTGGCAGAGGAGCCCGCCCCATACATCGGGCAAGCTTCGATCTACACCGAGGCATCCGGCACCCACCAATCAACGAGAAAGGAGGTCCTCCAAGGCAGACTGGGGCCCAGGTGCGGAGAAAATGAATGAACAGCCTCCCCAGTCACGTCCCACGGGGGAGACTCAGACCTACAGCCGCACAGGTCCGCCCACGACTGTTTGAGAAGGCCCACCACCGACAGGTTGGGCCCCCATGGTGGACGTCAATTCCAGCCCGTCACTGAGAGGTCACCCCAGAGTGAGGCACCTCGGGGATGTGCGTCCACGAGAGGCACGACCTTTGAGCAACCTCCGCCGGAGGTGACCTACGATGATGAGCTAGCCTCGCTGTAAAAGGCCGTCGAAATGCTACAAGCCCAAGTAGCTACCAAGTCTGGCGGACCTGACGCCACCACTCTCCCCGCATCCCCATTGGCACCTGCCATCCTCCGAGCACCGGTCCAGAAGAAAGTCCAATTCCTGGTGATGTCCGCATACGAGGGCGAATCTGACCCAAAGGTCCACCTGGCCAAGTACGCAGACTTCATGATTTCGGTCTGCGCCACCTACTCCACCCAGTGCTAGAACTTTCCGCTGACCCTAGGGGATCGAGCTCATCGCTGGTTCTCATCACTCGCCCCAGGGTCAATCTACTCATTTGGCCAGCTCTCGCGGGAGTTCTTGGCCCACTTCTCCGGGTTTGGATCCTACCTCACCCAGAAGCACCGCCTCGCCAACATCCATCAAGACGATGGTGAGACCGACCAATAGTACCTGGAAAGGTTCGACAAAATACTGCTAGAAGGCGAGCCAGTGAGCTAAGACACCAAGGTCATCACGGCGATGGCCGGGCTCAGAAAGGGCACCGACCTCTGGAAGAAAATGCACCTCGCGTGTCCTAACACTTACACCGAATTCTGCCACAAGGCGGGGGTGTTTGTGGCTATGCAGGAGGCACTACTAAAAGAAGTTGGTGCCCCAGAGGAGAGGAAGCCCTACGGGAAGAAGTCCGGGGGCACATACAAGGCCCCCCGGAACTTAAAGACCTTTGGCAATGGGGACGAGTTCAAGGAAAATCTCAACCAGGTCCTCACCGTCTCTGTCGACCACATCTTTACTACTGTCAAAGACAAGGCCCTGCTGGAGGAACCGAGGCGGATCCGCCAGGACCGCACGAGTCTCTACCCCAATAAATACTGCGCTTACCACCAAGCCATTGGCCACTTCACCAGCGAGTGCCGAGACCTCCTCAAGCAACTCTGGAAATTCTACTAGGATGGGAAGCTGGCTGAGTTTGTGAAGAAGGCCCTAGCTAAGAGGCCCAGGTTCGACAGAAGGGAAGTCTCTGATGATGAAGAGGAGGACGCGGGCCAACGCGGACCTCAAAACAGACGAAGGGGACCTCCCCAACCTCAACAAAACATGGAGCCTACCCGAGAGCTCTTAGTTCTCGAGGAAGAGTTTGGAGCTGCCGGAGGTCTCCAGGACGGGGGATCCTCCATATCCAAGAGAAAGAGGAAGGCCAAAATCTGGGCCGTGAACCAGGTCCAGGAAGGCAGCTCCGGCCCCAGGTCCATCGCACAGCTTACTGATGAGCTGACATTTTCCTCAGTGGACCTGGAGGGGGTACTGACGCCCCACAACGACTCGTTGGTGATAACCGCCAACATCATGAACGTCCGAGTTCACATACTACTTGTGGACACCGGCGCATTCACCAACATTCTCTTCAAATCCACCTTAGATGCCTTAGGTGATTTTGAGTCGTACCTGGAACCTACCAATGCTTGGATAGTGAGGTTCGGAGAGGCTGTAACCGTCCCCCTAGGTAGCATTAGGTTGAGCGTCCAACTTGTATCGGCCGAGGACCCTGGAGCGGAGACTGACTAGGCTCGTAGATTTCTTAGTTGTCAACCAGCAGTCCTCCTACAACGGGTTCCTTGGCCGCCCGTTTATTAATGAATTCAAAGTGGCGTGTTCGACCTACTACTACTGTTTAAAATTCCCAACTCCAAAAGGTGCCGGTACTATAAAAGGTGACCAGAAAAAGGCCCGAGAGTGTTTACTCCAAATCAAAGATGGCCGGGTCAAAAAGCCTGTAACGCAGGTCCACATCCTCGAAGAGGACGTACACATTCCAATAGACGAGCCAAACATCCTAGACGTCATCTCAGTCGAAACTGAGATGATGGAGGTAGGCAATCTGCCAGAAATTGAACAAGTCTCAGGACCTGCGCAAGACGCACAACTGGCGCCAATGGAGGGGTTAGATGAACGACAACCTGCTCCCATGGAGGTGGTTGATGAAGCCCAAGATGGGGGACCTACGGGAGGTCAAGAACCAATGCCAATGGACGTTGACCCAACCCCCCAGGTCACCGAAGCACCCCAAGTTGACAAACCACCGGAGGTACTGGCAGTCGATGAGCCCGCCCAAGCTGAAGGCCAACCCGATGACCTTGAACCACGCATAGGTCACGAACCTGCACAGATGTCACAAGAGGAGTGGGACGAGTTCATCAGCGACCCGAGGTGGAAAAGTCAAAAGAGGAAAGCCACTCCCATGGAAGAATTGACGGCACTCCCGGTGGACCCGGAAAGGGACTTAGAACTTTTCATTGGTTCTGAGTTACCTGAACCATACCGGTCGAGGATGGAACTGTTCTTGATGTCCAATCTGGACGTGTTTGCTTGGTCCCATGAAGACATGACAGGAATCCCTTTGGAGCATGCTTGCCACAGATTTAACATAGATCCGACAAGGAGACCCGTGCATCAAAAGCGAAGGAAATATGGACCAGACAAATGCGCAGCTCTAACCGTTGAGGTGGAGAAGCTGTTAGACAACAAGCTAATCAAAGAAGCTTTGTGTCCGCAGTGGGTCACGAACCCTGTCCTGGTGAGGAAACACAACGGGACGTGGAGGCTCTGCATCGACTTCACGGACCTGAACAAAGCATGCCCGAAGGACAACTTCCCTTTACCTCACATTGATCAACAGGTAGATAGTACCGCTGGCCACGAGATGATGACATTCATGGGTGCTTTCGCGGGCTATCACCAGATAGCTTTACACCCAGATGACCAGGAACATACAACTTTCTACACCAACAAAAACATGTATTGTTGGGAAAGGATGTCGTTCGGACTTATCAACGCCGGAGCTACCTACCAAAGGTTGGTAAATAAAATGTTCGACCAACACATTGGCGAGTCCATGGAGCTGTACGTAGATGACATAGTTGTCAAGAGTCTGAGAAAGGAGGACCACCTAAAACAGACCTTCGACATACTGCGCCACTACAACATGAAGTTAAACCCCAAGAAAACCAGCTTCGGCGTACACTCTGGAAAGTTCCTAGGTCACCTGGTGAGCCAGCGTGGAATAGAGGTCAATCCCACGCAGGTCCAATGCATAATCGAGATGGGTGTGCCCGATTCCGTTCAGAAAATCCAAAGACTGACGGGGTGCATGGCAGCTCTGAACAGGTTCATCTCCAGGTCAGGCGACCGGAATCGTCTGTTCTTCGAGGCAATCAAGGCAAACACACGGAGGTACAAAGAGGCGGCCAAAGCCAATAAGCTCCACCTCAAAAACCACTTCGTGTGGACAAGTGAATGCCAGCGAGCCTTCGAAGAGATCAAAACATACCTGGCAGATACGCAGGTCCTGTCAAAGCCTATACCTGGAGAGAAGCTGTATCTATACCTAGCCGCGTCGGAGGTGGCCATTAGCTCCGTCCTGATCCGAGAAGTGGTGAAAACACACCTACCAGTGTACTATGTAAGCCAAGTCTTACATGAAGCTGAATTGCGATACACCCCAACGGAGAAGCTGACTTATGCACTAATGATGAGTGTTAGAAAATTGAGGCCTTACTTCTTTGACCACCCGGTAGAAGTACTGACGACGTTCCCACTATGTCAAATACTACAGCGCCCAGACACCGCCGGACGTCTGCTGAAATGGTCACTAGAGATCAGCTAATACGGTATAACCTATGCACCCCGAACAACGATCAAGGGATAAGCACTCACCGACTTCATCGTCGAGCTACCTTTCCCACAAGATCCGATGAGGGGGCGTATAGCTCTATGGCACCTCTACGTTGACGGATCGTCGACCAGCGTAGCAGCAGTCACCGGCGTGGTCCTAATCAGCCCAGATGGACAAGTCTTCACCTCCGCAATCCGGTTCAACTTTCGAGCGACCAACAACGAGGCGGAATATGAAGCCTTGATAGCCGGACTTAGGCTATCATTAGCTGTGGGGGCAACCAACCTTCAAGTTTTCAGAGATTCCCAGTGAATAATATCCCAAGTCCAGGGGGAGTATGAGGCAAAAGACCCACAGATGATGACCTACCAGAAGATAGCCGCGTATCTGATCTCGATGTTCACACAGGTCTACATCAATAAGATACCACGGCTAGAAAACACACAAGCAGATGCCCTAGCCCGGCTAGCTACCAGTGACGGCAAGGTCGAATTCACGGAGGTTGTAATCACCACGCTGAAGAACCCCTCGACGTCCGATTATAAAATAAATCAGACCTCGAGTGGGGGGCAGGAGGACAGTGAAGATGGTGAAGATTGGTGCACTCCAATCTAAAAATACTTAAAAGATGGAACAACTCCCGTGGATACCTGGGAAGCTAGCCGGCTAGTAAAGCAAACTGCCAGATATACACTGCTGGATGGCCAACTCTACAAACGTGGATTCTCACTACCCCTACTCAAGTGCCTAACCAAAAAATAGGGGTCCGAGGTGTTAGAAGAAATCCACGAAGGAATTGTAGGAGTCACGCTGGGGGGCAAGCATTGGCATATAAGACGATCAGGCAGGGATACTACTGGCCCACTCTTCGCAAAGATGCCATTAGCTTCGCACGAAGGTGCCGAAAGTGTCAACTTTTCGCACCAAACATCCACTCCCCAGCCAACCAGCTGAGGTCAGTTTTCAGCCCATGGCCTTTCGCGAAATGGGGTATCGACTTGATCGGTCCATTTCCACCTGGCAGAGGCGGTGTAAAGTTTGCTGTTGTAGCAGTAGACTACTACACTAAGTGGGCTGAGGCCGAGGCTCTCACAACAATAATACAGGAGAGGATGATTGGCTTCATTTGGAAAAACCTGATCTGCCGTTTCGGACTTCCACAGTCGATCATCACAGACAACGGAAGGCAGTTCAACGGTCAAAAGTTGAGAGACTTCTGTAGTTCATGGAATATCAAGAAGCACTACTCAACTCCTTACCATCCACAGTGAACGGCCAGGTCGAGGCAGTGAACAAAATTCTGAAACACATATTGAAGCTCCGCCTTGAAGAAAAGAAAGGGAGCTGGGCAGACGAACTCCCGGAGGTCCTGTGGTCCTACAGAACTTCCCATAGAGCCAACACTGGAGAGACCCCGTTTGCCCTAGCCTTCGGAACTGAGGCCATAGTCCCGGTCGAAGTCCAGAACAAGACTTGGAAGGTGGTAGGATATGACGAAGAAAAGAATGACGAAGCCTTGGCAGTAGAAAAAGATCTGATCGAAGAAACCAGAGCTTCGTCAGAAATGAAGAACGCCACCTACAAGCGTAGGGCAGAAAAGTACTACAACTCCCAGGTCCGCGACCGAAAGTTCAAAGTCGGGGACCTGGTGCTGAAAATGAAATTAATGGCCCCACCAGGTGTGTTCGGATCGAACTGGGAAGGACCATTCCGGGTCACCGCAGCTTGGCCAAACGGCACTTATGACCTCGAAGACGCAGAAGGTAACGCCTCATCATACACCTGGAGTGCGGCCCACCTGAAGAAGTTCTATCAATAGACTAAGATTTTGTAATAGGCCAGCCGAAGGTTAGCATCAAAAGTGTTGATAGCAACTGATGTAAATTACATTGCTATAAAAAAGTTAGAGAAATTTGTGAAATCAGAAAATTTATCAAGTGTCGGGACCTGCGTAGCTTGCCAACTGCGCGAGCTGCCCTAGGTCGCCCACTGCTCAAGAAAGCTCACCGGCCTCAGCTCGCAAAGTGCCTAAGACTTCGTAATGCGCAAGGACCAGGGTCCCAAACTTTGTAATCAAAATGCTCGTAGGCAAAGGCCACAGTGTCCAAGGTCGCGAAGGTACCCTTCTTAAAGGGTCGCCAAGCACCAACTGCCTTAAGATAGAAAAAATTCACAAAATGACGTCAAAATGTCTAAGGCTAGGTTCGTGAAACCTAAACGCCCAGCGTGAATTAAACAAAGTACAACTCGCAACCCTAAGTGGTTTAAGACGAGTGACTCGCAACCCCAAGTGGTTTAAGATGAGCGATTCGCAGCCCTAAGTGGCATGAGACGAAGAATATGTACTATCAAAATGGAGGTACGATTCGTAGTCTTAAGTGGCGTAAAACGAACGATTCGCTTCTCAAAGTAGAGTAAGACGAACAATTAAGTACCCAAAATACACGAACGAGTGAGTGAAAATTATAACGTAAAGCGCAAAAATGGAAGTACAAAGAGTTGGACAAAAAATGCTCGATTTCTATTCTAAAGATACTTAAGAAATTTTCAAGTAAAAAATACTTGAAAAAATCCTAAGTATGAGTAGTGTTGCTGGCTACAAAGGCCGACCAGCTAGCCATCTGTGAATTGCAAAAAGCTCCTTCTAGGCGAGCTGCACATGCCTGAAAAGCTACAACTACTTGGATAAAAAAAAAAAACTACAAAATGGAGCTCCTTCTGGGCGAGCTCCGTAACCCGGCGAACTACTACAATTTGGAAAACAAAAGCTAATCTACTAAAGCAAAAAAGGGCCTAAGTCTCTAGAGCTGCGGGGGCATCAAATGGCACCCCGGCGGTTGATAGCAACCTGGTCAACTGGGAGGGCGAGCTCAGCTTCGGAAGTGATGTTGCCGGTGAGCCCGCTAGCGTCGAACTCACCAATGTTCACCATCACATCCCCGCAGACCTCTTGCATCTGCTCCATGGTAGGCGTAATCTGCTCCTTGCCCCCAGCAACCCACTCCTCACTGGCGACATTCAGTTCCGGCACTGAGATGGTCTTGATGACTTTGAAGAAGGCCGGCACAAAATCGAGAGGGATGCCGAGCTCTGGGTGGTCGCCAATGTCCAGCTCGGCACCGTCGGGAAAGGGGACTCGATCCAAGCACACCTTGAAGTCGCCCACCACGGCCTCGACCTCATCGTCTTTGTGGGCTCGGGCCCACCACAGCGTCCGCAAGACTTCGGCATAGCACTGCACGAAGCCCTTATCCGAGGCCTCGGCCCTCGCAGCGACCAGATCCGCCGAGGTGGAAGCGTTGTGATGAAGCTCAGTGACCTCGTTTACCTTGGCCGAGAGTTCATCTTTTAGTTTGGAGCACTCCTCATCCGCGCGCTTGACCTGACCTCGCTGAAGCTCAAGCTCCCTCTTGGTCAGGGTATGCTGACCGACCTCGCGGGCGAGCTCCTCCTCCTTGGCCTTAATCTTGGCCTCGGCTTCCCGTTCCAGCCCGGTGAACTTGCGCTGGAGATCCTCAAGCTGCTGTAGGGTGCTCTGCTCGGCGGCCAAGGATGCCTCGGCCTTCACCTCGGTGAGCTTCGCCAGCTTTTTGGCCTTGTCGACAGCATCCGCCAGGGCGAGCACCCTCTTGTTCTTTTCGGTGCGACCTGCCTCCAGCTCGGTAGCCTGCCCCAGAGCCTTCTGATTGGCGAGCAGTAGCCTGCTTGCATAGTGAGCCGAAAGGAGAAGGTTCTCCGTCAAATTCTGGCTGTTGATCATCGCCACCTGAGGAGCCGTCCAATGCCTCGGCATCTCGCTCACAGTATTCTGGACTAGGCCCGGATGAAGACTCCGCATCGACGTCAACGAGTGAGATAGTTCGAAGGCATGTAAAGCCTCGTGGCGGTTTGGGAAGGCGATAGGGGCATAGCTGCGAGATCAAAACAATTACAAAATGTTAGAAAAATGAAAAACAATAACGATAAGGACTAGGGGGGCGAGCTACTTACTGAACTTGATCGGGGTCCCAACCCAAGAGCGTGTCGTCAGTAGCCCGAACCCCAAATGGAGATGGGGAAGGTGGCGAGCTACGAATGGGCGTGGCCGCCAACAGAGCAGTGGACTGGGCGGACACACCATGCCCGGACCTCACCGAGACTCACTCGGCCCGATCA
Organism: Prunella vulgaris; assembly: GCA_026898435.1. Lineage (NCBI taxonomy): Eukaryota > Viridiplantae > Streptophyta > Magnoliopsida > Lamiales > Lamiaceae > Prunella > Prunella vulgaris. The sequence continues at coordinate 14,069 of JAPKLY010002341.1, read as the reverse complement.
GAATCCTCGTCGACCAGGCCGGTGTACTTGGTCCTTTTGCGAGCTTGAGGGTCCTCGTCACCCGCCCGGGATCCTTCACCTCGGTGAGAAGCTTTCTTCCCACGACCTCGTTCGGAGGTGGGTCCAGTTCGCCCCCCACCTCGGTTTGTCTGGGAGACCTCGGCTGCCTTGGTCCTTGTGGGGGCTTTAGACTTCTCTTTCTGGGCCCCCGACCCTCCTGCCTCGCCTTCCTTTGAGGCGAGCTCCGCCTTCCTTTGAGGTGAGCTCCGTCTTCTTGCTCGCATCCAATGCGAGCACCGAGGGTGGGGCAAGCCTATTGGGGCAAGGTGGGCCCATCTCGAAGCGACGTTTGAGGGTTTGGTAGGCCTCGGGGATCTCGGCGATGGGGAAGGCGATGAAGCTACCACCTGCAAAAATCAGAAAGGCTAAGTTAGCATAGTGGGCGAGCTATCCCCCCTATAGGCGAGCTCCAAAGAGTTATAAACCTGGGAGCTCGGGACCTTGAATGTCGAGGTGGTGTGGCAGGGTGAGGAGCCCGACAAGTCTCAGACAGTGATGCTTGCACAGGTGGGCGATCTCTTTATCCTTCTCACGCCTCAAGCAGCAAATAGCCCGCACCACGTCGAATTCGACCGACACCTTAGGCTTGCCCCGGCAGGACTTGTGACGCTTCGAAACTGCAAAAAGAAAGAAAATTAGATTAGTAAATCTAATTCAACCCACGCACACCGAAATAGGCGACCTACTGCTGGCTTCCCCGTATCCCTCCAGGGTAGGAATACGGCCACCTCGCCCGCAATATGTGCTGGAAGCTCGCCAGTCTCCGCCTATGAAGAAGAATTGCTGCTTCCAGTCGCGGACTTTGTTCGGTAGAACCCCAATGAATTTCTCTCCTGGGCGAGCTTTCAGGTAATAGTATCCTGCGCCATCATTCGCCTGCTTGGTCACAGCGAAGAGCTCACCCAGGTCCACCGAGGTCGTCCCATTCTCGTAACCCTCCAATCCGAGGACAAATAAAGCGGCGAGGAGGTTACTCCATGCATTTGGGGTGAGCTGGGTGATGGCCAAATTATTGTCGGTGAGAAATTGGCCGATGATCGGGTGCAACGACAATGTGAGCCCGGCCCTGAAGACATCGACATACAAGGCAGTCAACCCCTCGGGATGCGTGTTGGCCCGCTCATTCTTCACCGGGGCATACATAAAGATGTCGAGAGGGATGCGATACTTCCTACGTATGAGGGGAAGGTCGCACTTATCGATGAGGCTCACCACCCCGCCAGCTTTGTAATTGGACGGGGCGACCTCCTCTAGGTCAGCGGGGAGTACTCGGTCCAGGCAAGGGAAGCTCGCCGTGTGCTCGGCAATGTATTCATCCCAGTCGAAGGGATGAACAACCTCGGCGGGGATCTGATGCTCGACCAACTGAGGCTCTGAGAAACCAATGTAGCGGAACCACTCCAGCGGAACTTCTTCCAGGTCGCCTCCTTCTTCGCTTTCATTGGCGACCTCGGCGATATTCTCGCAGGCTTCCACAGGTTCTTCGTTGCCACTGGCAACCCTTTCCTCTTGGGCGACCTCGTCACCTTCCTCCCATATCTCATGATATGTGGCACTGGAGGCCCCTTCCTCCGAGTTGGGGCACACCTCACCGGGTAGCTCGCCGGAGACCTGGCGAGCTACCGAGGTCGCCTCGGAACTGGAACCAATTTCCACGAGAGAGACCGGAGGAGGGGACTCGTCCTCGATCATCGCCTGTTTTCCGGGGTTACGATTAGAGGGGGTCCCACTAGATTCGTGGGTCGACATGGCCTCGGTAAGGTCCGAAGAACATTAAAAAAAAGGTCCAAAAGTCTAATCACCGGAGTCGCGGTACGGTATTGGTTAAGGAGGTCCAAAAGTTGCCAGAAATGTTCGAAATTCCCTGAAACCCGAAGAAATTGAAAGAAAAGAAATGAGAAAGGAAGAAAAATGGGTTGTCTACCTTAGAGAGCGCCGAGAACCTCGTCGAAAGCGGAGGAGTAGATCGTCGGAAATGTGCTCTGAAATCTCAGAAGTGGAAAAGTGAGAAATGAACTCACCTTCCCCTATTTATAAGCGCCGGGGCGAGGTGCGATTTTCAGAAAGTGCGAGGGCCTTTTTGCAAAGAATTTGAAAAGTCGCCATAATGGGCGCGGGAAACCACGCCTAAAAAGGCGTGCACAACGCCTGGGTTCCCGCACCATGTCGGCCGAGATAACCGCCATGACCGAGCTCGCCCTCAACCTCGGCACTGGCCAGAGCGTAGTTCACCAAGGTTCAGACCCTTGTTTAAGGAAATAAGCAAGCTCGCCCACACATTTGACGAGTCATGATGCGTGCGAGCTGGGGGGCAAATGTTGACAAGGCGAACTAATACAGCGAGCGTCTAACTAGTTACGAAGGATCGGTAGGCCGCAGAGCTTGGCAAGGTGGGTACCAGCTCGCCCAGGCCTCGAAAGGCCTAAGTCCAGCCAACCAATCAGGCCAAGCGAAGAGAGCTCGCGGAAGAACTCACCCACGAGGGGGTAGCTCGCCCACGAGCAAGGAGCAGTAGCCTGTCCTCACAAAACCCAAGATAGCACAAGGCTCGGGAGCTCGCCCGAAGTAGCTCGCCCCTGCCCCGAGGAAGACCTCGCCGAAGTCCGTCGTCACACAACACCCAGGAATCACACAAGACATTAAAGCTCGCTCAGGAGCCCACCTCTGAGCTTGTTGGTCCCGAAACGAGTTAAATCAGTGTATGGGGGGGAATACACTGATGTCAGATTTTTCTGAAAGACTCAGAAAAATGCTCTAACGCACTCAGTCAGAATTCTCTGAAGTACTCAGTATGCTGAATGTCCGCAGGGGCAGCAGGGACGGTTCAGTACTGAGTCAGATAAGCTGAGTGTGTGTAAAGTGCTCGGAGGCTCAGTAGAGATAACAAACCTACTGACTGCTCGGAAGCGAGTCAGTTGGACTACTATCTCAGTGAGTCAGAGTACGTGCGGAAAGTGAGCCCTTTGATTATACTCGTTTTAGTTTCTAAAAACGTTTTCTCTGAGTTGCTTAGTAAATTGGTGGTTAAGGCTGAGTGCACAGTATTCAGATTCAGGATGATTAATTCAGTCCTGAAGTTAAAATCAATGCAGTATGTTCAGTTTAATATGATGACATTTATGATCCTGAACAAAACAGTAAATCAGCACACAGGGGACTTTTTAACGTGGTTCGGAGATAACCAACTCCTACGTCCACGACCTGATTTAACAGGAAGCTATCCTCAAAACCCTGAGGATAGGTACTTGGGTTTTACGTACCAAGGGACACGAGTAGCCAACTTCCTCTCTTAGGAACTGACCCCTGGGCGTTTTACAAGTCTCAGTCCTTCTAACCAACCTATCTCACACTTTGAGAGGTTTGGTATTCTGGTTTCCAACTAAGATAGCTCTAGCAATACAAATCAGTGCTAAAAATTAGAGCTATCGATCTAAGCAAATACAGAGTGAATCCTACTACAACACTAGGGAAATTTAATTGCAGAGTGTTGTTTATGATATGCTTTGTGTTCTTGGATTCTTGAGAGTTCTCTTGGAAATTTCCCGTTAACCTTGAATGGGTGCAAGGTTCTCCATATTTATAGGCGAGATTCAAAATAGATCCGTTGGAGGAGATCAAATCAAATCTTTCCTATTTTAGGTAGATTGCAGGCTAGAAATACTGTTCGACCTACCCGCCATGCTTATTCTGGCAAGTTGTCACATCACCTGCAACCTTTTGAGATGCATTAAATGCCGCATTAAATGCTGCGCAGACTCCGTGCTTACGTGTCGAAAGATCATTGGCTCTCCGCTATAACGGCTAGTTGACCTTCAGACATTTATCCTTCCTCGTACATTCAATGCTCTGAGTCTCTTGTAATAACTCAGTCTGAACGTGTGCCTTAATGGAGTCTTACTGACATTCTTTTTGTCTCTTGTCCCATAGCATAAATAACCTTCTGCTTTGGACTGACATGATTCAGGTGATCTGAACCACAGCCTAAGTCAGGTTCTATGCGCATTCAGCACAGCCTGATAGGTCATTCAGCTCAGTATGTGTTACCTTTTTGCTTCTGACTTACAGGATTCAGGTGAACTGAACCAAGGCCTAAGTCAGGTCCTATGTGCATTCAGCACAGCCTGCTAGGTAATACTTACTCTTCACTGACTGACTTCTGTCCCGAACATGCTTAGTGTATTCAGTAGAAACATCAGACAATGGTACTTCAGGATTGACTTCAGGATGAATCAGCAGGCTTCGATCTTCAGCTTCAGAACAGACAATCTTCAGCGAGACTGACTGACTCCTTCAGAATGGTTTACGCTTCAGACTTCAGTAAATTGGGTCGACTCCAATATTCTTCAGTCTTCAGCACGGTCCTTCTGTACTGAATCTCTAACCTAACTATCCTGAACTATTTTATCCTGAACACTATACTTAGGCAAATTCATCAGGGGTTTTGGGATCTAATCAAAATACTCAGATTGTCCCAACAGAGCTCGCCTAAGAGCTCGTCCCGTAGCCTGCTAGATCCCGATGGTTGCGCTCTTTTTCCCTCCGTTCGGTTTATCCACAAGGGTGGTTTACGGTGAGGTTTTTAACGAGGCCCATCTTATCTAAGGCATAGTAGTAGGACGAGGCACGGTATAGGGAGTAGTGTGAGGGATTAAGACGAAGGTGCGGAACCTTCGTCAACACCGGAAGCCAAATAGGCTCGTAAGATGCCGTCTCACACTCGCACACCTATAAATAAGACCTCTCTTGTACTATGCACAGGATTCCAATCATAATACACATTTTACTTTCTCTCTCTAAGCCCTCATTTCTCTCTCTATATTATATCCAAGAACACGAAACCCTCGATTATTGTTTGATAGGATTAATACGTTATGAAGCCACATAAATAAACACGATTAATAAATTCTATCAACAATTACTTATATTTCTCAAAAGTAACCCTCCTATGTCAACAAGAACCTCCTTATCTATGGCGATAATGAGATCCCACATAAGTCTAGTTCTTGTATCATGTGCACCAGTTCTACAAAGTAAACATGTATCTATAACTTCATATAAATAAACGTACTCAACTGTAAGATCATTCTTCTTGAACGTCCTCTTCCAATTCTCTGGAAATGGCCTCTCTGCAGTGAACTTCTTCCAATATTTCTGATCTTCATCCACAAAACTGAGGTTGTCATAAGAACCTCCTCCAGTTCTTAAATGTAAAGCCTTGCAAATATCCTTAACGGTCCTTCCTTGGAGCTTAACTAACAATCTTTTTCTTCAACGTCTGCTTCAGCATTGTTGTAGAATTCCAAAACAATTTTTTCATCATATGCACTAGGAGTATGAGTGAGACAATAATGTATTCCCTAATTGATAATATGCCTGACAAGTTCTTCCATTGCTTCTGAGGGGTGCCTTCTTTGCAGTTCTTCAAAGTCGAACAAAGCACCAAAGATAACTTTCATTGCCATAGCTTGGGGTTTGAAGAGTGAGGGATGGGGAGTGTTTAGGGGGTTTTGGAAATGTGAAGTAAGGTCAAAAGAATCAAGAATCCTTTAAATACCTTTCATTACACGTGCTCAAGACAGGGGAGGGTAAAACTGTCTTTTAAAATGTATGTGTAACGCCCCAGTTTTTTTTCCAAATGTTTCTTGGCATTTTAGAAACCCGAGTCGTCACTTAATGTCCAAAAATCTGGACTAATTTTTTTTTTTTGAAAACTACAAGTAACATCACATGAACAACGGAAGCATACATTAAGGTTATAAAATGCAGTGGCCATTTTCAAAATATCACACACACGATCGTTATAAAAGTTTGGCGCAAAATAGATAGTTCTGATAAATATTACACACCATCATCGAGGAAATTATAAACGTTTACCGCCTCGGCATATTAGTTAAGTCATATTAAAACTACTAGTCTCGTTTTCACGAGTAATTTAAAACACTTTGGTAGGGAAGTAGTATCACTCCTCCACTGGCGCAAACTCCCCGTCATCGAGACCTGAAAAAGGATTTAAAAGTAGGGGGTGAGATTTGAATTCTCAGTGTGGGCGACCTGTACGCTACTATACATATTGGTAGTATGCAAACGTATCATTTTGTAAAAACACTTTTCATAGCCACAAAGACTCATCATTCATCATATAGCCCGTAGGCTCTGTCCACCGTGGCGCCTAGCTACACAAGCCAGACCACTACATATCATTTGAGATATAGCCCTGAGGCTCTGTCCACCGTGGCGCCTAGCTACACAAGCCAGACCACTACATATCATTTGAGATATAGCCCTGAGGCTCTGTCCACCGCGGCGCCTAGCTACACAAGCCAGACCACTACATATCATTTGAGATACTTTACCCGTAGGAATTTGGGTAATAACCTTGTAATCGGACCCAAAGGTCAAAAACATTTTCATTCAAATACACCAATAGTCCATATAATATTCAAGGCAATACAGTAAATGCCACCCACCTTAAACGCTTTCCTTTTTGCAAAATAATCACCGTTCCTTTCACCAAAGATTCTCGTCACCGTTCGCACACTTAGACCTAGCACCATTCGTTGTATTTCAGTTATTAATGTTTAAGAATTCTTGTTAAGATTTATACAATTAGTCCGATAAGGACATACACTTTACTTAGCATTTTTATTCACTTAAGAAGTTAATAAAATGTTTTACGGTAATTAGTAGCTTGAGGTTCTTATCTAGGTGCATTTAGCATACTCAACTTTGTTAAGATCTTATAAGGTTCTTCGTATTTTCCTTTCTCAAGGCAAATAAGAAACATATGGTCCTTAATCTAAAATCAACACTAAATATCATTCCATTCACATAACTCATGCATTCACATAGAATTCACCAAGGCTTTAGACTAGTTTCCTCATGGGAAAATATTTGTTTTCCTTCTAACAAGGAAATAACACATAATCAACAATATTCAAGTACTGCAGTTTGCATGTTGACCCACACTTATACCAACTTGGAGAATTTTCTAAAAATATCAAAACTCATTCAAAAATCATGAAATTTTTACAGTGACTAACCCATCAAGTGTAAATTACATATAAAATTATCATTTGGTTTAGGAAAATATGAGTTCTAGGCTAGTTTCCAAAACATGGCAGATTGTTCCAGAATTGAGCAACTTTCGAAATAATTTTGGTAAAAATATTTACACATCTCTAAAAATCGTGAAATAAATAATGAAGATACTTAACTTCATGTAGTAATTTATAAAAATTTTAAAAGAATTCTTTCATGAACAGATTACTCCCAGAAAATCCATACTTTAGAAATAAGAGGCATTTTGTCACACTTTCTTAGAAAATTCATAACTTATTAATGAAAACTCCAAAAATGTTCAAACTAGATTCAAATGAAAGATAACTTGATTTAGTTTCCAACCATATAAGAATCATCCAAAAATTTATAACATATGAGGTCCGAATTTAGTACGAAATTCGAAGTCAATGCATAAAGTGTGTGATTGGTGTGCATGCTTTCACTTACATTTTCAATTTCATAACTACCATGCAACCAACATTTTAACTCCTTCAAAAACATCATTCTAGACTTCATTCATCATGCATTTGAACATTGGAAAGTAATAAAGTCCTAGGGTTTCATGGTCTCTAAAAATATGGAACAATAAACACACATATCTCACATATACATGCAAGAAAACCAAATGTTTTGAGTTGGGGTTTTACAACATTTGGAGCCTTTTTCTTGTTAACAAAAGAAGCTTTATTGTCCCTTGACCCTTAAGCTTGTAGGAATGGAGCACCACTTGGAGGAATACTTTGGTTTTGAGCTAAAACAAAGCAATGGAGTAAGTTAGGAGAAGTGGAGAGGAAAAACATGAACTTAGAAGAGAGAGGGAGAGATGTTGGCTTCCTCTTTGCAAGGAAATGACTCCAACCTTCAACCTAACTCCATGGATTTCTTGATACTTGAGGAAGGAAGCTCTCTTGTTGTTGGAGATGGGAGAATAAAATCTCTCTACCCTTTGTAAGTATGGTGACCAAAAGTTGAGTGAGGGAGTGAGAAGGGAGTTTGTGGATTTTTCTTTTCTTTGGGTTTCTTTTGATCAAGGTAGGTAATGAACTAAGATAATTCATATATAGGAAATGGGAGCATATGACCATTCAAAATCACTCATTTGGAGGTAAGAGAAGTCAAGGTTAGGTAAGAGAATATGAAAGAAGGTATGACTCCATAATTTAGGGGTATGGGCATTTTTTGACTTCTCATTTCTTCATTCCAGCTGATAATTTCGGTCATAAGGGGATTTAGGAGAGGAATTTGAGTTCTAACAGTATTTTGGGACGCGATATGGCTTTCGGGGTTGAAAACGAATATTATTCGGTAGCGTTTTGGGCTCCGAAAATTAATATTTTGCTCGTTTTGTAAGCCTAAAATTTTATATCTTGTATTTGTTAATTAAAACTTATGTTTAACTCATTTTATTACTTAAGTTCTAATAAAGATCCGCAATTACTCATCGGATTGAAGTTTTTCAAATTTTAGAGTTTTCGGTTCGACATTTGGCGACAAACGTCCAGGGTTTTATTTTTTATAAATCTTTTACACCCAAAGGGTCCTAAAATCCCTTTTAGAATCTTATTTCATTCGTTCAAATGATTTATTAATATTTGATTCATAGTTACGATGCTAGGAGTGCTTCCGGTTTCGGTTTTGAACCAACCGTCAAATAGAAATCACTCATTTTAAAACTTAGTGCCCTCAAAGGAGTAAAAGATCAATCAAGCAAAAATATATAAATATAATAACATGAAATGTAATATAAATAGAAAAAAAATCTAATTTGGTTCGGGGTATTACAGTATGAGTGTTTAAATTTCGAACCAAAACTTATGGTATTAAGTTTGTCCAAAATATAACTCATATGACCATTAAAATCAATTTAAAATGACACACATATTCAAGCATTCTATTAATTAAAATGTTGAATAATCCAAAATGCCTGTAACTAAAGTACTGGTGTTTCTGAATTCATAATGTTTCATTTAATTTCCCAGAATTGTACAAAGTACAGTAAGTTCTCTAAATTTGCAGTTGACATGCTTAGAATATGAAAGCCTACATTTGTAAGGAATCTGCAGTTCAATGACAAGTCTACAGTTGTAGAGTTAACAACTCTGCAGTTGAATGACTTCGCAGCTGCATATTTTCTTTTCAATGGATTTTCAATTTTCTAAGTTTATCTTTGCAATTTAGTGATTTTCACAGAGTCTTTTTACAATTCCAGCATTCCCAAATTACCTCTCAAGATAGAAAATCTTGAGTCACACAAGGGTTTAGTGAAAATATCAGCAAAATTCAAATCAGTATGAATCTTTGTCAATTTCACTTCCTTTCTTTCATCATGATCTCTTATGAAATGATGCCTTACATCTATGTGTTTTGATCTAGAGTGTAACACTGGGTTCTGTGTAATAGCAATAACACATGTATTGTCACAGAATATAGTGGTTTCTCTTGCATCAATCCCATAGTCTTGTATTGTCACAGAATATAGTGGTTTCTCTTGCATCAATCCCATAGTCTTCCAGCAGCAATGTATTCTGCTTCAGCTGTAGAGAGAGCAATAGAATTTTGCTTCTTATTGTGCCATGCTACCAACCTTTCACTTAGGAATTGACATATGCCACGAGTACTCTTTCTATCAATCTTGCAGCCTGCAAAATCTGAGTCAGTGTAGCCAATGAGTTTAATTCCTTCTTCTTTAGGATACCATAATCCTAGATTTTGTGTGGATCTAACATACTTGATGATCTTCTTTGCAACATTCAAGTGAGATTCCTTACACTACAGGAAATCACACATTCCGTGATGAAATTTTGTGTGACGACACAAAATTCGTCACAATATGTTACCTACAAGTGACAAATTTAATTTTCGTCACCAAAAAGTGGGAATTCATGATGAATTTTCTTTTAGTCGCCACTGGAGTTTTTTTTTTGTCACTAATTCAAAAATTTCATGACAAAAACAAGAAATTCATCACAATAAACTTTGGTGACGATATTCATAATATTCAGTGACGATATTCAACATCATGAAAAATAGTATTTTTGTGACAACTATACATTTTGTCATTAATTATTCAAAAGAATTGGTGACGTACTTAATTCGTCACACTATTATTTGGTGACAATTGTCATTGTAATTAGTGACCATCATAGTAGTCATATAATATAATATTATTGACAATTTTATGTTTCGTCACTAATTGTTCATAGTAATTAGTGACATATTCTTTCATCACCAATATTGATATATAGTGACGATTAATAATCTTTTTTTAATGACGCACTTATTTCGTCACAATATTGTTCGGTGACGATCTAAATTTTAATTGGTGACGATCAATATTGGTCATATAATATAAAGTTTTAATGACAATTTTATGTTTCGTCACTAATTATTCATAGTAATTAGTGACATATTCTTTCGTCACCAATATTGATATATAGTGATGATTATTAATCTTTTTTAATGACGCACTTATTTCGTCACAATATTATTCGGTAACGATCTTCATTTTAATTAGTGACGATCAATATTGGTCATATAATATTCAATTTGCATGACAGTTTTATGTTTCGTCATTAATTGTTCATAGTAAATAGTGACATAGTATGTTGTCACCAATATTTATATATGGTGACGATTAATAAATTTTTCCATATAAAATATAGATTTTACTGAATAAAATTGTAAATATAAAATTTATTAAAAAAATTTGTTTATTAAGGTTCGATCACAAAACCTTTCGATTAAGAGTAGGTATTATGTGAGTAATACTCACCGTAATAATTTCGTGAACGACATATTTTATTTCACGCAGTAACACACAGTTCGGTGTGTAGTGTTGATTTATATGCAGTGTAGTGTTAGTTCATATACAGTGTGGTGTTAGTTCATATAAAATATAATTTTAGTTCATTCACTATGGCATACTACGTGTGGTGTTAATTCATATATAGTGTGGTGTTAGTTTATATACATTGTTGTGTTAGTTCATATACAGTATTTTATGTCATTTATCTCTAACATAATCAAATTTCAAAATAGTTAGAATAATTTGTTGTTCACCATAAAATTTACTGTGTGTATCATTCATATAATACTTTGCCTTTGATTAAACTTGACAAATAAACAAATAACGACCAAATAATCTAGATAATTTTTATTTTAATTTGATGTTTATTATTTATTACCTTTTTGCCAAATAAGCTAGAAATTTTTTATTTTAATTTGATGTTTATTATTTATTATCTTTTTACCATTAATTAATTTTTTCGTATAAAATATAAATTATATAAAAAAAATCGAAAAATATAAATTTTAATCCATCAAGGTTCGAACATGGGACCCTTTTACCTAAAGAGGATAACTATACTACTGGACCAAACACTACATTTGTCTTAGGTATTTTAATAAAACTATCTATTTGAATCAAGTTTGCAGTATAAAAAATGAATTCATCAGTGGCACTTGAACCTATGACCTTTCCAACAATTAACTTGCCTTTCACCAACTAAGCTACACATAGCTTGTTTATTGAACATGAAAAAATATGATAAAATAGAATCCCTATTACTCCCAATTAAATTCTTGGAAAGTTGATAACTAAAAAAGAAATTAAATTCTTGGAGAGTGGATAACTAAAAATTTGGGGTGACAGAGGCTCGAACTCTCCACCTTAAGATCACTCAGAACTATAAGACCTACGCGCTAGCCAACTGAGCCACCCCCACACATGTAAATTTTTTATATATTGTAACTAAAAAATGGATTCTTAATATTGTTTAAAAAAAAATATGATAAAAAAAATCCCCAATACTCGCCCTAGCTCCCCAATTTCTGCGTGAATAAAAGAGAAATTGCGTGAATTATGAATTTTAGCGCATTCAGCAATCAGAAACCGTGATGAAATGACTCATCTGGCCACCGGGCTCCTCACTTGAGTGAGTGACCCGGGTTTGATTACCTTTGGGAACGAATTGGAGATGGGAGATATAAAGGTTGACAAGGAGTTTATTCTTGGAGTGTTTGGGAACTTGGTGTAACTTCTAACTACTAACAACTAACATTACCGATTAAAAAAAACCGCGATGAAATTTGGCAAACTCTGACCAGAAATTCAGCAACCAGAAACCGCGACGACAATTTGGTGTGATTATCAATTCGATTAGTGATTTAGTGATTCAATTTACAAGTATTGATGTTGGGGTCCTAATAGTATCACTCTTTTGTGAGGATGGTATTAGGAACTACTCAGTATAGTATTACATACTATTAGGTTATTTCCTAGTACCATCCTCACAAAAGAGTAATACTATTAGGTTATTTCCTTAATTTTTAGTTTTAAATTACTACTAAAAATAAATTTTTTGCAAGATATTATCTATTTTAGTTTTAAATTACTAGATTATATATAAAAAACAAAATTAGTTCAAAGATATACACATGTTGTACGAAAAGATTACTCGTTGTGTTACCTGCTAGTTGAAATTGTACTTGTAATACTTATAGTAGTCATATCCACTTGTAGTACTCACACATCCTCATGTTTACCAAAACTCCATGTTATGACAAATTTAGTGATTTGGTGTGTGATTATCAATTTGATTAATGATATAGTGATTCTATTTACAAGTATTGATATTGGGATCCTAATAGTATCACTCTTTTGTGAGGATGATATTAGGAACTACTCAATCTAGTATTACATACTATTAGGTTATTTCCTAGTACCATCCTCACAAAAGAGTAATACTATTAGGTTATTTCCTTAATTTTTAGTTTTAAATTACTACTAAAAATAAAAGTTTTGTAAGATATTATCTATTTTAGTTTTAAATTACTAGATTAGATATAAAAAAAAATTAGTTCAAAGATATACACTTGTTGTACGAAAAGATTACTCGTTGTGTTACTTGTTAGTTGAAATTGTACTTGTGATACTTATAGTAGTCATATCCACTTGTAGTACTCACACGTCCTCATGTTTACCAAAACTCCATGTTATGATAAATTTAGTGATTTGGTGATTATCAATTTGATTAATGATATAGTGATTCTATTTACAAGTATTGATATAGGGATCTTAATAGTATCACTCTTTTGTGAGGATGGTATTAGGAACTACTCAGTCTAGCATTACATACTATTAGGTTATTTCCTAGTACCATCCTCACAAAAGAGTAATACTATTAGGTTATTTCCTTAATTTTTAGTTTTAAATTACTACTAAAAATAAAAGTTTTGCAAGATATTATCTATTTTAGTTTTAAATTACTAGATTAGATATAAAAAATAAAATTAGTTTTAACAATTTGAAAAGGGAGAATAGGTATTTCTGAAGGTTTCACCTATTAAACGAATTATTCGATTGGGAAAAAGGGAAAAGTTAAGATCGAGATATGTGGGACCATTTGAAATCTTAGAACGAGTTGGAGATGCGGCATAACGACTTACTTTGACTCTGAAGTTATCTTCTATTCATAATGTCTTTCACGTATTGATGCTTTGGTGATACGTCCCTGACCCAGTCACAATATCGAACTCGATTATTTGGAAGTCAATAAGGATCTTACATATAAAGAATGACCAATAGGTATTCTTGGAAGAAAAATAAAACATTGAGGAATAGAGATATACCCTTAGTCCTAGTGCAATGGAATAGACATAGAGAAAGAGAGGCAACATGGGAGCGTGAATGAGAGATGCTAAGTAAATACCGTGAATTGTTGGTGAATTTGGTGCAAATTTCGGGGGCGAAATTTTTAAATGGTGGGGAGAGTTATAACACCCCATTTTCAAATATATTATATTTTATATTTGTTGGTCCCAAATAGTAAAAAGGTATATGGAGGAATACACCTGTATTCAAATATTTTGGCAAATAAGACAAGCAACCTAAACCATGGACTCTATAACTAACTCAGGTAGCATGTAGTATTTCAACAGGGGACTAGTAA
>JAPKLY010002340.1:0-20467 GCA_026898435.1 Prunella vulgaris | reverse complement strand
ATATTTATATTTGTATCTATTCATCTACTCGTGCTTTTTATACTATCAATTGCGGAGAAAATAACAAAAACTACAATCATTTAGGAAACGGCTGAAGGGGTTGATGACAAAACTACAATCACTTAGGAATTGAAATAGGCCTTAAAATGACATAAAAAAACTGATGCGTGAGAGAGAGAATGCTTGTATTCAACTAATTAATTCTATTTTGAAAATTTTAGGAGCATGGTGTTAAATGGTGGTGTAAAATTTCGACCAACTAATTTCCACCCATAACTTATTTATTTTAAAAAAAATAAAATTTCAAATTAATTTAAATTTAAAAAAAAATTCAAAAATGAAAAATTTCAAAATTAAATCATTTATTTTTAATAAAAAATTAATCAATATATTCGAATGAATTAATTTCCAAAATATTTTTTTTTCACATTAAATCATTTATTTTCAAAAATAAATAAAATTCAAAAAAACTTAATGAACATATTCGTAGGAATTATAAAAAAAAAAACTAATTTTATAAAATACTTATGAAAACAAAATATTTACTCACATCCAAATCCAAACATAATTGCCTAAAAAAAAGATTATAAATCTAGACCAAATAAATCCACTCATTATTTATTTTAAAAAATTTACAATAAGTATTTTCTAATACAATTATATAATATTCAATATTTTATAAAAAAATTTAATTAAAAATTAACATATAGTATTTTTTAATTCGCACACACACACATAGAAAATAGTGTAAAGCAATCAAACTGCCAACCCACTTATAGTAGATTATAAGGCAAAAAATCAGCAAAATCCCGATAATAATTAGCATTGGTATATACTAATTTCAAGCAAATTAACCGGCTGCAAGGATATAGCTAAACGCCGGGGCGGTGACTCCCAATGCGGATAAGGAAGGTAAAATTGAAAATGGAAGGTAGAGATTTTACGACGAGTGAGATTGTGAAATGATATACCAAAAATAAAAATGAAAGAATAAAAGAAAGTAATTAGATAGAGGGAGACGAGAGAGATATCAAAATAACAAACCATTAAAACTTGCAGAAATTCATGACTATGTCCCCTCCAGTCGACTCCCTTAAGACCGACTGAACACACTTCTAACAAATATGAGTGACAGCTCACCAATCGGCAGTCGGCACTGACTGATTTTATTTTGCTAACCTCCCCAGTTTTCCTTCTATTTTTATAATTTGTTTTAAAAACTTCTCTATTTTAATAAGTTGGCCGTTAGAGGGGTCTGTGCTCATATCAGGAATGTACACATCTTGTGTATGTATTACAAATAAATGTGGGTGAATATAACTTGGGTAATTTAAATATTCCATAGACACATCAGAGTGTGTTTTGTTTAATGGACTAAATAGTCAATCCCCCTAACACAGGATTATTCAAGAATAATCCAGTATTAGGGGATTGACTATTTAGTTCATTAAACAAAACACACCCTTAAAGGATCCGACTATATACACCTTATATCACAAAATAGTTTATATAATCAAACTGATATATATAATACTTTGCATTTTATTAGATATCTCATTCACTTAAGTTTTCTCTTATTTTTCAGATATTTGTTCACAAAATTGATTCACCTTCACAAACCCTTTTCTTGCAATCGTAATTATGTTGCTTACTAAATACTCCCTCCTTCCCAACTCTTTCTTCTTGTTTTTTCATTTTGGAACGTCCCAACTCTTTCTTCACACCTTAAAAAAGAAATAATTTACACTCACAAAAGTCAATAAAGTATACTTTTTATATTTTACTATTTAACTTCACACTCACATACTTCAACTTTTCCTTAATATGTGTGCCCTGATCTTTTTGAAGAAAGACCACCTAGGACGGAGGGAGTATATTCTAGCAAGCGGACAACAAGGCAATGCCGTCCACGAGCAACCAGCAATGCCCCCACAAAATCAAACAAAATTCTTTCATTTCTTTTCTTTTCTTTTTTGTCCCTAGGAACGACGTTAGATGTGCCGTCCCAGATTCACGGCGGTGAGCCACCAGACTGAGATAGCAAGATTTCAGCAAATAATAGTTAAAAATAAAATAAAAACTTTGGTGTAAAATTTGAACCATATTAATCAAAACATAGTTTGATTTCCCAAAAAGGAAAATTAGTCGAAAAATTAAAAAATTCGGCATACAATATTTTCCAATAGTTTGTGTTAAGCCCTAACAAAATTTCAATAAAAAATTGCTGAAATTCTAATCATTTTTTGAAAAATCAGATTAAAAAACTCAGTGTAGAGGTTTTTCTTTCAAAAAACATATGTAATTACAATAACACACTTATCATCAAATTTATAGACTAAAATATACGAAAACTTGGTACAAGTTGCAGGTGCACCATTTATATTACTCTCTCCGTCCCACTATAAATTGCTCATTTTGTCATTTTTATCCGTCCTACTATATGTTGTTCATTTGTTTTTTTTTTATCTTTTTAGAAAATTACTATTCACTTCTTTATTATTATTTTCAATATATTTTACACTATTTTTATTATTTTTTTACTTTTTTTCATCACATTACATATATTATATCAATATTTTTATACTATTTTTGATATTATTGTTTAAAAATTATGAGTAACTTATTATAAGGGAGGGGAAGGAGTACAAAATATACAAACTAATATTGCAGCAAAAATATACAAACTCATGCTGCAGCACCGCCGTAAAAATAATAAAATTATGGGAAAATACACATTATTTTTGTCTTATAAGTTTTATTAACTTTGATTTTCATCCTCTTAAGTTTTGAATTTTTCATCCTCTTAAGTTTTGAATTTTTCATCCTCTTAAGTTTTGAATTTTTGTTTTCGTTCTTTAACTTATCAAAAATTATGGTTTTCGTCCTTTTAAGTTTTGAATTTTTGTTTTCATCCTTTAACTTACCAAATATTATTGTTTTCGTCCTCCAACCGCCTATAACCAGTCATACAACTGGTAATACACACGTGGTTCCATTTTTTTTTTCTTTTTTTAAACAAAATACTAACGTGGGGGTATTTGGAGGGAATTAGGTCTTGACAAAATACACTTTTAACCGTAAATCCTCTCTCAAATACTGTCCAATACTTACATTCATAGAATCTTCTGTCCGAATTCATTTTTGAATATGATGTACAAACCGTGCAACGAAACCACAATGACACTTAATATTGCGCTCAAAACTCGTTGATTCATACGAATTTCTTGAAGACATCCCTCTTCCTTTTCGTACAGTGAGTATGCGCTCAAAAGAATTTGGGAGATAATTTACGGTTAATCATGTAATTTATCCATCAAGACCTAATTCCCTCTAAATACCCCCATCTCAGTATTTCGCTTAAAAAAATAGAAAAAATTGATTTACGTGTGTATTACCGGTTGTGTGATTGATTATAGGTGGTTGGAGGACGAAAATCATAATTTTTGGTAAGTTAAAGGACGAAAATAAAAATTCAGAATTAAGAGGACGAAAACAATAATTTTTTATAAGATAAATGACGAAAACAAAAATTCAAAACTTAAAAGGACGAAAACCAAAATTAACGAAACTTATAGGATGAAAATGTGTATTTTCCCTAAAATTATTGGTGTAACTCTCTCTTAGCTTCTTCCGTATGTTGTGACCCTTGATTTTCTTAATGGCTGTATCAAATATATAGAATTGGTATTTTCTAATAATGGCATAAGAATCATTTGAGGAATGCATTATAATAATAAACAAATTGAGTGGGTGCATCTGATCTAAATAAATGATGAAAAGAAAAGGCCCCTTTCTGCCCTCTTTCTCCTTCTGTTCTGTCCCCAGCCTAATCCTTTTTTCTTTTTTTTGCTCTCTTTTTTCCTTTTGTTGAGCCCCAATCGCACACCTCAGCAACCCAACTCATTATCTCTCTTCTCTGCAACAAATATTTTTATGATTTCAGGTTGCCTCTCAAGCCCACCATCCACCCTCATGCAGCCTCCCATTTAACGCCCCAATTCAAGAGCAGGTTTGCTATGATTTTTTTTTTTTCATGTGAAAATTAAGGAATATTATTCACACATTTGAAATCTTTGTTATTTTCTTTAATAATTTATAGATCATAACAATTTATCATGAATTTGAATTTAACATACAAAAATTATAAAATTTGATATTAATCACGTAATAAATGTTAAAATATTTTGAAAAAATAAAGAAAATGAATAGAAGCCAGCGCAGGCCCCACAGAACTGCACAGTTGATGGGAGACGCGCCCGCAAAAATGGTTTAAAATGTTAAAAGTTGTAGGCATGGTCAACATGTCATGGACTTCTGAACCAAAGGGAATTGCAATAATCACCCCATAACTTTTTTATTTTGTGAAACAGTTTCGTAATTTTTTAATAAAATGAATTAATATTATAATTATTTGAATTGCTCTGAGTTTAATCCTAAATCAACAAAAATTTGTACAGCGTCATTTTTCATCCGTGTGTTTATCACATAATTTGAATTAATAAGTTATTAAAAGCAAATAATATATATACAAAATAATAGAGTAATCACCGTATAGCGCAAAAATAATTCATTACACTTGATAATTATTAATCATACGACACGTACATATAACAACACCAAATAAAATGAAGAATTTAAATTGACACTTTGACATGATTTTCCAAAAATTCAACGAAGTTGTCAATATATTTCCCATGTAACTCTCTATCTCTAAAAATTTTAGCAATTTTTCTCGCATTTTCTTTGAACTTCTTTCCATCATTTTCGACCATTACAGCCTTCACCGAGTCAGCAACCGAGTCTCGCGTGTACGACCCGTCTTCCTCATTTCTTGGAATTTCGACCCCTAATTCCCTTTCCGCAATAAGCCTTGAATTCAAGCCTTGCTCGACCCAAAAGGAAAGTGATATTAATGGAATGCCAAACATTAGTCCCTCTACAACTGAACCAAACCCGGTATGAGTCAAGAACCCACCCACCGATTCATGACTCAATATCTCCAACTGAGGCGCCCAACTCCTCCACACCATTCCTCGACCTTTTACCCTCTCCTCAAACCCTTCCGGCAGCTCCACCGAGTTCGAACCGGACGCCTTCCTCAGAACCCAAAAGAAAGGGACCTCGGATAACTCGAGGCCATGAGCCAACTCACTGAGCTGGTCTTGAGTCGGAATTACCTCACTCCCTAGAGCAACATACACTACGGAATCTTTTTCTTGATCATCAAGCCAACTTCTAATCGTAACCCAACTTTCATCGTTACTGTGGTCCTGCAGCTCAGGCGGCATAAACCCCAATGGAATAATTCGTGTAGGGTGAATCTCTTCAAGTACCCCCAGCCATTGCGGTTCAAATTCATAGCAATCTCTGAAAAGGATTGCTTCGCATCCCCTTATCACTTTTCCGGCCCGGTAAGGATCCGAAAATCCTGACCCGGTGTCGTGAACCGACCCGAGAATCCATTTAGCTTCGAAGCGACGGTACGCCACTTTGGTCTCGAACTTGACCCATTTTGGCGGGACCATGAAGTCTTCGACATCGACCCGGTCATCTATGAATTCCGGGTCGGATATTGGCCCGTAATAGGACAAAAGCCAGGCACTGACTACGAAGAAGTAGGCGCCGAAAATCCCAAGGCGGGCCGTGACAGGAGGCAGCCAATACGGAGCAAAATCGTAGATGATCCAGTCGGGGCGGGTTTGCTCCAAGAAACGGGTCAGCCCGGGTTCGAGGGCATCGAAGGCTTTCTTGAGAAGGTCCATCTGTCCGTCTCCGATGTCGGTGGTGGCTTCTGCGTTTTCCGGTAGGCCGGGAAGTGGTGGGAGGGGAATTTTGACTAGAGTGATGGAAGAAGCTAAATTTGGAGGCAATTTAGGGAGGCGATCAATGTTTCTTGGGGTGGAAATGAATGAGATTTTGTGACCCCTTTGAGCTATGAGTTTGGAGAGGTTGAAGTATGGGAGAATGTGCCCGAAGGCAAGCCACGGAAACATTGCAATGTGCAGGCTCTTGCGATCCGCCGCCATGGAAAGACTGCAAGCAAGGTTATTTTAATTTGGGTGTGATAAACTAAGATGAATTCAAGATCATGCATAATTCATTGTTAGTCTGTGTATGTATATGTATAGTGGTCTATCGATCAATCATTGAGGGAACCCAAGCTATTCCCATTAAATTATTTATTTATTCCCTCCATTTATTGGCGGACATGGCTAGCTGTTGAAGAAAAATAAAATAGGTAAAAGTAAACGATATTATAAAATAATTGGGAATAAAGGAATACAAATAAAAAAAAAAATTGAGATCCAAATTTATATTTATGATAATAATAAATTGGCAAAGTATTATATAAACCGTTTATATCATATGAACCACTTTCACGTAATTCTTCTTACTCAATTTATATTTACGAGTGTAAATTATTTTTAAGTAAGGAGAGAAAAAATTTGTGAAGAAATAAAATAAAAAACAATTTCATAAACGAAGCTGCAGTATATATTCATTATTTTTCTCATTTTAAGTTGATCAAGTGCCCCTGAATTGCATTTACGTGTAAGTTTCATTGTTTCACCAAATAATCAAATTAATATGTAAAATTTACATCACGAGAGTCATGCAGGGCACACTATAACATGATGCTAACCAAAATAAATAAATAAATTAGGTGTGGATAAATCTTTAGCCAAATTATATTCGATAGATATTTAATTTGCAGAGACATGTATAAATCTACTTATAATAATTTTCTTATCACTTTCACTCATGGTAGGTTGAGTCCGTTACATCACCCCCTAAAAACCAATATATATATTAAAGTTGCTTTCATCAAAGTTTAAAGTTTAATCTTAGTCATATCTTTTAACTCTAATAACAATTAACATGTAAGGATTATATTTCACGGTATACTATTTTTACTCATTTCTTTATTATATATAATGTATTTTTTTAATGAAATTTACACAAACAAAAATGTTAACTACTTTAAAAACCTGATACCGACCGGTGACGTGTATATCTGACACCTTTGACTTAAGCAGTATTTTCGTGAAGCGGGTCCAGTCAGTTCTGGTGGAGACAATAAACTGTATGTGTTAGTCTTCACGTAACTTAATTGAGTGGTGTTGTCAACGGCAAATTTATTAATATAGAGCTCTTTTCAAAATATATAATCAAAATAGAGAAAATATTGCAGGGTTTAGCAATTTAAAGTCAGTCAGTATTCCTATCACTGACATGAAACCAACTGGAGGGGACACCTTTTACTTCAGATAGATCTGGGAAACAACAAGAAAAAATAGTAAAAAGAAAGACATCATATATATATATATATATTCTAGATCTATCTGGTTTCATGTCAGTGGTATGAAGACGGACTGGCTTTAAATTGCTTAAAACCTACAACATTTTCTCTATTTTGATTATATATATATATATTTTGAAAATAGCCCTATATTAATAAATTTGTCATTGACCATTGTCTCCCCCAGTCGGTTCTGGTAGAACTGATTGGACCCGCTTTCACGAAAATAATGCTTAAGTCAAAGGGGTTAGATATATACGTCATTAATCGGTATCCCTAATACTGACTGACTTTAGATTGCTAAGACAGACATTTTTTTCCCATTTTGATAAACGAATTTGAAAACAGCTCTAATTAAATGAATTTGCCATAAAAACAACCAGATGGCATGGCATATAGTAAAGGATAGAATATTAGCTCTATAAAACAATCAGCTGGCATGGCATAAGAATCTGTTTGGAAATAACTTATTTTCAAACAATTTGATAGGGATGACAATGGAACAAGGCAGGACGAGCGTATGAAGGCCTAACTCTACACTTAAACCCAGATTGTAAGTGAGAGGATTGTCCAGACTTATAAGCCCACCCAAGACCACACTCACTACCGATTTGAGATACCTTAATACCCTCCCTCACGTAAGAGGCTCATCAGGCTCGACACGTGGTTCCACAGGTGGATCCACACATCGAGTAGAGAGGTGGCTCTGATACCATGTATGAAGGCCTAACTCTACACTCTGTCACGCCCCAATTTTCATAAACAGCGGAAGTCTCACTTTTATTTAATAATTTGGAAAATATCCTTTAGAGCGTGAACTAACATGCTTGAAATAAAATTTTCTTTTCTTTTCTTTTAAAACCTTTGGGATTAAAATCAAAATACCCTCATAATTTAAACAATAAAATCCTAATCATAAAATACATGCCTTCAAATAATAAAATCTCATTGATCATGCAATTTCACATAAATCTAATTTATGGATCATAAATTAAAACTCACGATTTCACAAACTCTTAAAGATTTCATACTTTCAGCATAATTTCAGCAGTGCGTCATCGACGAAATAAATCATTCTAAAATACTTAAACTACTGGGAAAATTCCATAAAAACTCATGTAGGTTACTGACTACCTCTACTATCCATCTATAATTTTTACCGAATTTTATCCGTAATTGACTTTTTGACAAGTCTACAAGAACGTAAAGCACATAAAAATATTTTATTTTGAATTAGGATGCATGTTAGATTTATATTTTATTAGAAATTTTATGAAATTATTAATTATAAGAAAGACTTCCGCTGTTTATGAAAATTGGGGCGTGACAGTATGATATAAGTGAGAGGATTACGTACCTTAATAACGAGTATCTAAATATCCATGTCTGCCCCGCGCCTTTGACCTGCCGCCCCGCCCTGCCCCATGTCCTACTGCAGGATAAAATATTGTGTCCCGCTATGCCCCATAATAAAATATAATATTTTTTTATATATGTATAAATATATATAATTTAGATAAATAAAATTATATTAATATAAAAATGATGCACCAAATATATCAAATTATATTAAACAAAAATAATTTTTGATTTATTTTAGATTAGAGTTACAATAAACTCATAATATAATTTAAAATTTATTTGATATATTATAAAATACTATATATTAAATTTATTGTATATATTATGAAATATTATATGTAGAATGTATTTTATATATTATAAAATATTATATTTTGTTGAATATATACTATAGGGCGGGGTAGTAAAAGTGTAAACTCATGTATGTCCTGCCCCATGCGCAGGGCAGGGTGAGGCTATCCCAAACAAAGCGGATCAGAGCGGGACAGCTGAGGGGCGGATCATTTTGTCATCTCTATATTTGATGAAATAAAATATTCAATCATTTATAAAATTTTAAAATAAACTTCTTATAGTTTATAAACAGTAAAAAAATAATAGGGTATTTTGTATAAATTTAAAATAAAAATAATAATATATATAATTAAAGAATTAATTACTGCAAAGTTAGGTATAATTTTTTTGTTTACTTTATTTTTAATAAAAAAATTGTAATGAATAATATTAAATAATATTAATGAACACCATTATTCATTCATTTCAATTTTCCACCCTTGTTACTCTCAATCAAATCAGCTCTATATTAAAATATTATATATATATATATATACTCATTTTCCTTATCACCTCCACCTCCTCTTGTACAACCCATTGTAGAACCCCACCACTCCTTCCCATTCTCATTAATCTCTACTCAATATAAAAAAAAATAGTTACTTTATATTAAAATTAAATTTAAGAAATATTTTTAATAAATTATCAATTTTCCAATTTTTCTAACGTGATTTCCGTTCATAATTTAGCCTAGTATCTTTAGGGATGGCAAAATGACCCGCCCCGTAGCCTGCCCGCCCTGACCTGCTCCATTTGGGGCAGCCCCGCCCCACCCCATCCTGAGAATGGGGCAGCCCGCCCCGCCCTGCGCATGGGGCAGAGCAGACATGTGTTTGCATTCTTACTGCCCTGCCTTGCCCCGCCCCGCCCCATCCTGCCCCATGTATATATTAAATAAATATATAATATTTTATAATATATATTATATATATAATATTTTATAACATATAAAATAAAATTAATATCATACATTTATAATATATTAAATAAGTTTAAAATTATATTATTTATTTATTTATTGTAATTCTAATGTAAAATTATTTTTGTGAATATATTTTGATAAATTTATTGCATTAACTTTATTTTAAAATAATTTTTATTTGTCTAAAATATATATTATATTTTGGTATAAAATTAACATGAGGCAGGATGGGTAGGGCGGGGCGATCTGCCCCGCGATGGGGCAGGCATGGGGCACAATGTTCTGCCCCGCAGTGGGGCATGGGACAGAGCGGGGCGGCAGGGCAGAGGCGCGGGGCAGTCATGGGTTCTTAGATACCCGCCCCATTGTCATCCCTAAGTATCTTTCAACCATATTTATTGGTCAGTTGACCACATTTAGTGCCGAGGGGTAGCACAGCTTTCAATGAATAATACTACTAATAGAGAATTGAATTATTTTAGTTGTTGGTTTGGCGGTCTACTTTTATTACTAGTGATATATATAATATAGTACATCCAAACTGTGACTCCTGCCACGACTCTCCATGTGCATGCAGTAATAAAGAATTCATACTAAGCCAAAACTATAGATATCAAAGGTGATCGCATCATCTGTATGTATGCCCTGTTTTTCACTTTTATATTCATTTTCTAAAAACACAAGCATCTTAGTATAAGGTAGGGTTAGTATTTTATTACTCATGCCACCCCAAAATTATTTTCATATTTTTTTTATTTGGACGTCCCAACTCTTTTTTCACACACATATAAAGGAAACTTTTTACACTTATAAAAATCAATAAAGTACAATTTTCTTGTTTTATTATTTAATTTACACTCACATATTTATTTTTTCTTAATTCGCGTGCCCGGAACTATAGTTCCGAGACGGAGGGAGTAATTTATGATTTCAATTAGTATAATACTCTCTCTGTAACAGAGGTATTTTCACATTTGAGATTACATAGTTTTTAAGAAAAGTAAAGTGATATATAAAATTATATTACTAAAATAATAAAAGTAGTTGGATTGTATATAAAAGTAATAACATTTTGTGTAAATATGTGAATATTGTGAAGATGAATTTAAAGTAATAGTTTTAATTTATAGGGTGTGAAAATAATTATGAGATGAAAAAAAAAGAAAAATATGAAAATAATTATAAAATAGATGGAGTAACTTTTAAAAATAAAACAAATTATAATTTAATAAATAAATGAGTCTCTTATAAATTCGAATTCATGTATCATATATCTATAAATTTTCTTCAATTCTCTTCTCATAGTTGTATAAACAGTTTTTATTTGAATTCAAATTCATGTGTCACAGATCGATAAATTTCTTTCAATTTTCTTTTCATGATTGTATAGATAGTTTTTTATTTGAAACTCACATGCTATAAAAATGTACATATATAGTTATCGAAATTGAGGAATTGCACGTATCTTGAAGCGAGGCACATGCATGCTCATGCACATACAGCATCTTTGTGCAGGTGTGTACATATATAGGTGGGAAAAGGTACTATCATATCTTAAACTACTTCCTCAATCCCAATTTATTCTGTAAGACATGACAAATTTAAAATATATATATATATATATATATGTATAGTATAATATTAAAATTAAATAATAAAATATAAAAATATATTATATTAATTTTATGAATGCATATATTTCTTTTTTAATGAGTAAAAAAAATTGAGTCATTCTAAAATTAAAAGTGCGATAATAATCAAGACGACTTTTTTTTTTATTTTTTGGGTAGGTTTTAGGTATAAGTAAGATTTTAAATTGTTCTTTTATTCAAATATATTCTCAATATTTTCTTTTAGAAATAGTTATATTTTTCAAATATTTTATTAATACAAATAAATTAGTTTTCAACTTAAATTAATTAAAATAAATTTCAATTAATTTAGAAGTAAAAGATATTTTTTATTTATATACCACAAAATTTGCATAATCTTTTTATTAATGCAGTGTGTTTAAATAGATTAATAAATAAATATTTTATCTGGAGTTTATAGATTTTTACGTCCTGTAACTTTACTCTAGCTTGATTTCGGTACTCATGGAATACACATTTTGAAATTAGTCCTATAAGTTTGAATTTTTTTTTGAATTTGGTCCTTTTACCTGCTATAGCAGGTAACCTAACAGGCAACACCTTGATTTTTTTAATATTTTTTTTACTAAACACATGACATATATATACAATCATAATTAATTAATAATTAAGCAAACTATAATTAATTTACACAGGGCATTTATATACACATACATATATCATATATAGCTATGTATGTATATTTCTAGCATTATAATTAATTAATATTTTATAATATAATAAATACTACACTTAATATCTTAACAACTATATAATTATAATAATTATACTAATTATATTATTATTAAAAAATAACAAATATATACAATCACATATACATGGATGTTGACAAGGCGAATTATCGAGAGAATCTCGAGATTATCCCAAGGCTGCGGAGGTCGCTGAGGTGAGCGAGAGCTAGGCCACTGGTTCGAGCCAAGGCCAACACAAGAGAGCTCGGCGAGGGAGGTAAGAACCTCGCCCAAGCTCCCAATCAGCCGAGGTCGGCGGTCAGGGGTGCCAAAAGATGAGAAGACGATGGGCGAGCTCCCCCTCTCAAGAGGGAGTTTGCCCCATCCGAGGAGACCATGCCGAGCTCCACCACTGCACCACCCCCAGAAAACCGCATAAGGCAGAAGAGTTCACCTAGGTAGCTCGCCCGAGGCCGAGACGGAGCTCGCTCGATGCGACGGTTCAGGGCCGCACGTGTTTAAATAGGGCATGTAAATATAGTAGGATGGGGTTTTGTAAGGGGAGCAGGGTGAGGGATCAAGGCGAGGGTCAGGAACCTTCGCCAAACACCGGAAGCCAAATAGGCTCGTAAGGTGCCACCTCACTCCTACACACCTATAAATAAGACCTCTCTTGTAACTATTACAATAATCGAATCATAATACAACAAATACTTTCTCTCTCTAAACTCTCCATTTTCTCTCTCTATATTATCCCCTCAAGAAGACTAAGAACACAATTTTTAGATTATTGTTTGATAGGATTAATATGTTATAACAAGCCACATAACAAACGCGATTAGTAAATTCTATCAACAATTTGGCGCTAGAAGGAGGGTCCCGAATCTGAAAAATAAATTTTTTCAAGAGCAAAAAAGTTAGGGTTTGTTGAAGATTTAGAGGTGTTCTTGATAAAGCTCAAGAACACTTGAAGATACACATGCACCCCTATTCCTCAAGCAAAAACCCAGATTCTCGGGTAAAAACCCAGATTTCCGGGCCCATACAATACGCAAAAAGGGTTTTCAAACGCACATGTGTACGCGAATAAACCAAATTTTGGATAATTCGTTGCACGTAACGCTAGATGAAAACCCGAGAAAAATCAACCTGGCCGGAGACCACGATCTCGGTGACCTTCGGTGAGCTACCCCCTGCAAAACTCTAGAATGCCTAAGGAATAGACCTCCGCAAACACCCGGAGGTGGAAGGAAGGGAACCAGGACCAGGCCAAGGGGGAGACCTCGCGCCTAGCTCCTTCGAGGAATAATCCTCCGTAACCTCCACGAGTTACGGTATCTCAAGAGGAGCTGAATCCCGCCCTGAGGGACCTCGCCAACAACCCTGACGAGCTCCAGCGCACAATTGCAACCCTGCAGAGGTTGCAACAAAAGCAGCTCGATGAGCTCGCCCTGGTACCTCGGTTAACTCCAGCCACCGAGGCCAAGGAGCAGACGAGGCCCACCCAGGGCACCCAGACCAGGGGAGAGTATAGCAACCTCCCCACCGAGCAGGAGGCAAGCTCGGCCCAAGCTTGCCAGCACCGGGAGAGAGCGAGGAAGGCCAAGGTGGTGGAGGAGCCCGCCCCACACACTGGGCGAGCTTCGGCCTACACCGAGGCATCCGCCACGCACCAATCACAGAGGAGGGAGGTCCTCCAGGGCAGACTAGGGCCCAGGTTAGGGGAGGATGAACGAACAGCTACCCCAGTCACATCTCATGGGGGAGATTCGGACCTACAGACCCGTAGATCACCCCATGACTGGTTGAGAAGGCCCGCGACCGACAGGTTGGGCCCCCACGGTAGACGCCAGTTCTAGCCCATCACGGAGAGGTCACCCCAGAGTGAGGTACCTCGGGGGCGTGCGTCCACGAGATGCACGACCTTCGAGCAACCTCCGTCGGAGGTGACCCGCTGTGACGAGCTGGCCTCATTGAAAAAGGCCATCGAAATGCTGCAAGCCCAAGTAGCAGCCAAGTCTGGCGGTCCTGACGCCACCACTCTCCCCACATCTCCATTGGCACCTGCCATACTCAGAGCACCAGTCCAGAAGAAAGTACAATTCCCGGTGATGTCCTCATACGAGGGCGAATCTGACCCGAAGGTCCACCTGGCCAAGTATGCGGACTTTATGATTTCGGTTGGTGCCACTGACTCCACCCAGTGCTGGAACTTCCCGTTGACCCTAGGGGACCGAGCCTACCGCTGGTTCTCATCACTCGCCCCGGGGTCAATCCACTCATTCGCCTAACTCTCGCGGGAGTTCTTGGTCCACTTCTCTGGGTTCGGATCCTACCTTACCCAGAAGCACCGACTCGCCAACATCCATCAAGGTGAGACCGAGACCGACCAGCAGTACCTGGAGAGGTTCGATAAGATGCTGCTGGAAGGCGAGCCGGTGAGCGAGGACACCAAGGTCGTCGCGGTGATGGCCGGGCTCCGAAAAGACACTGATCTCTGGAAGGAAATGCACCTCACATGTCCAAACACTTACACCGAATTCCGCCACAAGGCGGGGGTGTTCGTGGCCATGTAGGAGGCCCTCTAGAAAGAGGTCGGTGCCTCAGAGGAGAAGAAACCTTACGGGAAGAAGTCCGGGGGCACATACAAGGGACAAGTTCAAAGAAAAGCTCAACCAAGTCCTCACCGTCTCCGTCGACCACGTCTTTACTGCGGTCAAAGACAAAGCCTTGTTGGAAGAGCCGAGGAGAATTCGTCAGGACCGCGCGAAGCTTAACCCCAACAAGTATTGTGCCTACCACCAGTCAATCGGCCACTTCACCAGTGAATGCCGAGACCTCCTCAAACAATTATGGAAATTCTATGAGGATAGGAGGCTGGCCGAGTTCGTGAAAAAGGCACCGACGAAGAGGCCCAGGTTCGAGAGGAGGGAAGCCTCCGATGATGAAGAAGAGGACACGGGCCAACGTGGTCCTCAAAATAGGCGAAGGGCACCTCCCCAGCCTCAACAGAACCTGGAACCCACTCTAGAACTCTTGGTTCTCGAGGAGAAAATCGGAGCTGCCAGAGGTCTCCAAGATGGGGGATCCTCCATCTCCAACAGAAAATGAAAGGCCGAGATCCGGGCCATAAACCAAGTTCAGGAGGGCAGCTCCAACTCCAGGTCCGTCGCACAACTCACTGATGAGCTGATATTCTCTTCGGCGGACCTGGAAGGGGTACTGACGCCCCACAATGACTCGTTGGTGATAACCGCCAACATCATGAACGTCCGAGTTTAGAGGCTACTTGTGGACACCGGCGCATTCACAAACTTACTCTTCAAATTCACCTTGGATGCCTTAGGTGATTTTGAGTCGTATTTAGAACCTAGCAATGCTAGGATAGTGGGGTTCGGGGAAGCTGTAACCGTCCCCCTAGGTAGCATTAGGTTGAGCGTCCAACTTGTATCGGCCGAGGACCCGGAGCGGAGGCTGACTCGGTTAGTAGATTTCCTAGTTGTCGACCAGCAGTCCTCCTACAACGGGTTCCTTGGCCGCCTGTTTACCAATGAATTTAAAGTGGCGTGTTCGACCTACTACTACTGTCTAAAATTCCCAACTCCAAAAGGTGCCGGAACCATCAAAGGCGACCAGAAAAAGGCCCGAGAGTGTTTACTCCAAATTAAAGATGGCCGAGCCAAGAAAGCCGTGACGCAGGTCCAGGTCCTTGAGGAAGAAATGCAGATTCCGGCGGATGAGCCGAACATCCTAGACATCATCTCAACAGAAACTGAGTTGATGGAGGTAGGCGACTCGCTGGAATCAATGATGGAAATCGACCAAGTCCCTGAACCTGCGCAGGACACTCATCCGACACCAACGGAGGGAGTGGAGGAATCCCGAAATAATAACCAAGTGCAGGGACCTGTGCAAAGCTCACATCCTGCACCCATGGAGGTAGACCAAGAAGCCCAGGGTAGGGGACCTGCGGGAGGTCAAGAACCAGCACGAATGGATGTTGATCCAGCTCCCCAGGTTGCAGAACCTCTCCAAGCTGGCGAAACCCCGAAGGTCCTGACAGTTGACGGACCTGTCCAGGTTGAAAGCCCTGCTGATGATCTCGAACCACGCCTAGGTCATGAACCTGCGCAGATGTCATAAGAAGAGTGGGATGAGTTCATCAGCGACCCTAGGTGGAAAAACCAAAAAAGGAAGGCTACCCCCATGGAAGAACTAACAGCTCTCCCGGTGGACCCGGAAAGGGACCTGGAACTCTTCATAGGTTCCGAGTTACCTGAACCTTACCGGTCAAGGATGGAGCTATTTTTAATGTCCAACTTGGACATGTTTGCTTGGTCCCATGAAGACATGACGGGGATCCTGTTGGAACATGCATGTCACCGAATTAATATAGATCCGACGAGGAGACCTGTCCGCCAGTAACGAAGGAAGTATGGACCAGACAAGTATGCGGCCCTAACCGTCGAGGTGGGAAAGCTGTTAGACAACAAGCTGATCAAGGAAGCCTTGTGCCCACAATGGGTCGTGAACACCGTCCTGGTCAAAAAACACAACGGGACGTGGAGGCTATGCATTGACTTCACGGACCTGAACAAGGCATGCCCGAAGGACAACTTCCCACTACTTCACATCGATCAGCTCGTAGATAGCACCACAGGCCACGAAATGATGACATTCATAGATGCTTTTGCGGGCTATCATCAAATAGCATTGCACCCAGATGACCAGGAACATACAGCGTTCTACACCAACAAAAACATGTATTGCTGGGAAAGAATGCCTTTCGGACTTATCAACGCCGGAGCAACCTACCAAAGGTTGGTGAATAAAATGTTCGATCAACACATTGGCGAGTCTATGGAGGTGTACGTAGACGACATAGTTGTCAAGAGTTTGAGAAAGGAGGACCACCTTGACCACCTGAAGCAAACCTTCGACATACTACGCCACTACAACATGAAGATAAATCCCAAGAAGACCAGCTTCGGAGTACACTCAGGAAAGTTCCTAGGTCACTGGTGAGCCAGCGAGGGATAGAGGTCAACCCAGCGCAGGTCCAATGCATATCCCCGACTCCGTACAGAAAATCCAAAGATTGACTGGATGTATGGCGGCTTTGAACAGGTTCATCTCCAGGTCTGGTGACCGAAATCATCCATTATTCGAGGTGATCAAGGCAAACACACGAAGGTACAAAGAGGCGGCTAAAGCCAACAAGCTCCACCTCAAAAACCACTTCGTGTGGACGAGCGAATGCCAGCGAGCCTTCGAAGATATCAAAGTTTACCTGGCAGATACGCAGGTCCTTTCAAAGCCCATACCCGGGGAGAAGTTGTACCTCAACCTTGCTGCGTCGGAAGTTGCCATTAGCTATGTCCTGGTTCGAGAAGAGGCGAAAACACACCTACCAGTGTACTATGTAAGCCAAGTCTTCCACGAAGCTGAGTTGCGGTACACCCCAACGGAGAAGCTGGCTTATGCGCTG
This sequence comes from Prunella vulgaris, assembly GCA_026898435.1. Taxonomy (NCBI): domain Eukaryota; kingdom Viridiplantae; phylum Streptophyta; class Magnoliopsida; order Lamiales; family Lamiaceae; genus Prunella; species Prunella vulgaris. The sequence continues at coordinate 2,739 of JAPKLY010002340.1, read as the reverse complement.
GTGATGAGTGTTAGAAAATTAAGGCCCTACTTCTTCGACCACCCGGTGGAAGTGCTAACAACGTTCCAATTGAGGCAAATACTACAACGGCCAGACACTGCGGGACACTTGTTGAAATGGTCACTAGAAGTTAGCCAATATGGTATAACCTACGCACCCCGAACAACGATCAAGGGGCAAGCACTAGCTGACTTTATTGTCGAGCTAACTTTCCCACAAGATCCGACGAGGGGGCGTATAGCTCCGTTGCACCTCTACGTAGACGGATCATCAACTAGCACAGCAGCAGGAGGCGATGTAGTGCTGAATAGCCTAGATAGACAAGTTTTCACCTTCGCAATCCGGTTCGACTTTAGAGCAACCAACAACGAGGCGGAGTACGAGGCTTTGATAGCCGGACTTAGGTTATCATTAGCTGTGGGGAAAACCAATCTTCAAATTTTCAGAGATTCCCAGCTAATAATATCCCAAGTCCAGGGAGAGTATTAGGCAAAGGATCAACAGATGATGACCTACCAGAAGATAGCGGCACATTTGATCTCGATGTTTACGCAGGTTTACATCAATCAGATACCAAGGCTAGAAAACACACAAGCAGACACACTAGCCCGACTAGCTACCAGCAACGGCGAAGCTGACTCGACGGAGGTTGTCATCACCAATTTGAAAAACCCCTCGACATCTGATTACAAAGTAAACCAGACCTCGAGTGGGGAGCAGGAGCAGGAAGACGATGAAGATTGGTGCATTCCGATCCAAAAATATTTAAAGGATGGAATGGTCCCGGAGGATGCATGGGAAGCTAGCCGGCTAGTGAAGCAGGCAGCTAGATATACATTGATGGATGACCAACTCTACAAACGTGGATTCTCTCTACCCCTACTCAAATGCTTATCCAAGAAGCAAGGATTCGAAGTGTAAGAAGAAATTCACGAAGGAATTTGCCGAAGTCACGCTGGGGGGCAAGCTTTGGTATACAAGACAATCAGACAAGGGTACTACTGACCCACTCTACACAGGGATGCCATTAGCTTCGCAAGGAAGTGCCGAAAGTGTCAACTCTTCACACCTAATATCCACTCCCCGGCCAACCAACTAAAGTCAGTTTTTAGCCCATGGCCTTTCGCAAAATGGGGTATCGACTTGATCGGCCCGTTTCCACCTGGCAGAGGCGGTGTAAAGTTTACTGTCGTAGCAGTAGACTACTACACTAAATGGGCTGAAGCCGAAGCTCTCACAACGATAACACAAGAAAGAATGATCGGCTTCATATGGAAGAACCTGGTTTGCCGATTCGGACTCCCTTAATCGATCATCACGGACAATGGAAGGCAGTTCAACGGCCAAAAGTTGAGAGACTTCTGTAGTTCCTGGAACATCAAGAAACACTACTCAACTCCATACCATCCACAGTCGAACGGCCAAGTCGAGGTGGTCAACAAAATTCTCAAACATATACTGAAGATCCGCCTCGAAGATAAGAAAGGAAGCTGGGCAGATGAACTCCAGGAGGTCCTATGGTCTTACAGGATATCATACCGAGCCAGCACCAGGGAAACACCATTTACTTTAGCTTTCGGGACTAAAGTGGTAGTACCGGTGGAAATCCAGAATAAGACCTGGAAGGTGGAGGGATTCGACGAAGAAAAAAATGATGAAGCCTTGGCAGTCGAGAAAGATCTGATCGAGGAAACCAGAGCTTCGTCGGAGATGAAAAATGCCACCTACAAGCATAGAGAAGAAAAGTACTACAACTCCCAAGTCCGCGACCGAAGGTTCAAAGTTGGGGACCTAGTGCTGAAAAAGAAATTGATGGCCTCACCGGGTGTATTCGGGTCAAACTGAGAAGGACCGTTCCGGGTTACTGCAGCCTGGGCAAACTGCACCTATGACCTCGAAGACGCAGAAGGCAAAGCCTCATCGTACACCTGGAGCGCGGTGCATTTAAAGAAATTTTATCAATAGGTCGAGATTTTATAATAGATTAGATGAAGGTTCGCATCAGAAATGTTGATGGCGACCAATGTAAATTACGTTGCTATGAGAAGTTGGAAAATTTTAGTAGAGTCAGAAAAGTCGCCAACTATGCGAGCTCCTACAGCCCGCCAACTAGGCGAGCTCCCATAGCTCGCCCACTGTTCAAAGGTCCATAATCCACCCAGTGTTCGAAGCCTCGTAATGCGCAAGGACCAAGGTCCCAAACGTTATAATATAAAAGCTCAAAGGCAAAGGCCAAAGTTCCCAAGGTTGCAAAGGTACCCTTCCTAAAGGGTCACCAAGCACCAACTGCCATAAGTTAGAAAATTTTGCGAAAAAGACGAAAAATGCCTAAGGCAAGGTTCACGAAACCCGATTGTCCAACATGAATTAAACAATGTACAACTCGCTACCCTAAGTGGTTTAAGACGAGCGATTCACGGCCCTAAGTGGCGTAAGACGAAGAATACGTACTATACAAGTGGAGGTACGATTCGTAATCCTAAGTGACGTAAAATGAACGATTCACTTCTCAAAAATAGAGTAAGACGAACAGTTGAGTACCCGAAAAATACATAAACGAGCTAATCAAAATTATAACGTAAGCGCAAAAACGTAAGTACACAGAGTTAGAACAAAAGCTCGATCTTCATTCAAAAAATACTTGGTAAATTTTCAAGCAAAAAATGATGCTTGAAAAAATCCTAAGTATAAGTAGTGTTGCTGGCCACAAAGGTCGGCCAGCTGACTATCTGTGAAATA